>VYYI01000390.1:0-32834 GCA_021029175.1 Bilobella aurantiaca | reverse complement strand
TACAGTTCCTGAAGGAGGGGAAGTGATTGCCCTTGATAACACACTGATAGCAACGGACCCCGATACAACACCATTTGACTATTTCTTATCCGGACCGCAAGCCGGATTTGTAACTTATGATGCACCTAGCAACGAGCTAAGATTTGCTCAGCCATCAATAGATGAAATCAACGCATTAAAAGGAGGGGTCGCTGTAATCGAGGTAACGGCAAGAGAGTCCGTCGGGGAAACACCATTAGAGTCATCAACTGCAGTTCTTCTTTATTTTAAAATTGTTGGTAAGTCAAAATCAATGCCGAGTAACCCTTGGAGTTATTACCAGTCGTGCTATTGCATCACACCCCCAATTCCCACCAACTAGCTGAAGATAAATTTGCACCCCGTCATTTGCTCAAAATATTGCTTACAACCATAAAACACCAAACACCCTGGGTTTTATTTTTTATTCTAGGGGACGCGTTTTTTCCACCCCATGTTTTTAAAATTCAAAAAGTTTCAAACTAAATACGCATGTGAGTGCAATTTTATTATGCAACGAAATCCACCGCCCTAGTAATCTCACCACTCCTTTGACCGTTTCCGACTTCTTTCTCTCTCCCATTGTATACATTTTCTGGTGCAAATGCACACACAGGCGTGGAGAGCTAAAGGTTTACGCTTTTGTATTTCTAGCGCGGAGAGCGTACACAAAAATTACTAACTACACTGGTTAAAGTACTAGAAAAACAGATGGGTCACAGGAATATTATTGACCAGCTTAAGACAGATTTCTTAAGCTTAATGGTTAAGCGATGGAATATTTGTTTATATGTAAACACTCGTAAAGGTCGGCCGGTCGCAAAAATTAACGGTAATACCCTGAAAATACTGCTGGATCTCCAGAAACTACAATAAAGTATTTGAAAGTTATTTGGCCTTCAACTTAATTATAGCAGGAAAAGATTTTAGGAACAACTCCCGCAAAGGGCCAAAGGCCCTTTGCCGGAGTTAAAAATTCGATTTTACTCAGTTTTTGATGCTGATTTCAAATATGAAATCCGTTTTGACCGTTCACTTTCGGTTTGGAAGTTATGAATTTTCAATAGTTGAAATAAGTTTGCGGAAAAAATTTGGTTTAGTGGAACCACTCAGAATTTTTTCTACAGTAATTGTATATACAGTAAGTATTACGAATATGAAATAATATTTTTTCCGGAAATGAAAAACAAAACAGTAATGAATTTTTGTAAATTTTTCAAATATGAGTAGATATCGGTATAAATTGCTTCAATTGAAATCAAAATCCAGCATTTCTTCATCACTGTGAAAACAAAAGACATTTCTCGACCCAAAGGTGACAAAGGTGGAAGATGGTAACATCCAATGGTAACATCCATAACCGACTTAATAACAATACCTTTGGATAGAACAAAAACCCGGTTACAATGAATAGGGAATTTTGAACAAATAGGTTATTTGAATGGGGATTTAAAAATTTTCAAAACGTATGAAAAATTCATAACTTCCAAACCGGAAGTGAGCGGTTAGAACGGATTTCATATTTGGAATCAGCATCAACAACTGAGTAAAATAAAGTGCAGGCCTTTTGCAGGAGTTGAGCCAGAATTTATTTGTTTAAGTCTAATTAATTTCCAAAACTTACATTTACTTTTATACTCTTTGACATTGGCCTATAGGCCTGGTCAAAATGAGTTGACTAGTAAGAAGTTCTGAGGTCTGAAGCTAATGGACTTTCTGCTGTGCAATGAACGTGGGGTTGACCACCGAGGAGCCTCTTGATTAGGCAGAGGCTGAGCACCACCGTACGCATACCCATTCATGTTCAGCGACCAGGCCTCCACTCACCACTACCACACCACCACTTTTTTACTGTGTTGGTGTAGGGAATAGATCTCGGCACTTACCCAAGTGAAGACAAGGGTCCTAACCCCCTGGACTACGGGTCTTGGGCGTCCAAAAATAATATTAAGTCATGTTGATTCCAACTTCTGTTCTTATTTACACATTTGGATAAATATTCTACAATCTAAGCTTCTATGATGAAAGTGGCTCTTTTGAATGTAAAAATTTCCTTTCGATAATAGTATTATATTTATTTTAGCTCTTACCCGTTTTCTTGCTTAGTTAACCGCAAATATTGGGGATTCAATAGTTTTTAAGTGGCATCAAATTGGTTATTTTTGGTTGGTCAAACTACGGCGATTGTCTCAAAATTTTCCAGGGCGGGAGACCAAATTCTTTGAATTTGAAATCTTTGAGTTAACCAAAATTATATAGTTTGACCCCTAATAACTTTTGAGGGTCACGTGGGATAATATGTGTATTTGGAATCTAAAATGTATTATGTATCATCTCAGTTGCGTGGGTTCATCATATAACATGGTGACCTTTTACACCTACGTATTTTGAGCCATTTTAGTTTTATATTTAATCCCTTATTCATTGGATCGAGGGGAGGGGGTGGCCATCTTGAAGCTTCAAAGCTTTCTTTTGCCACAGTGTTACCGAACATTCAAACTTAAAGAAAACTAGCCTTGCAACATCGCCTGACGACCGCTTTTGCTAGGTATTTGCGCCTTCGGTGGATATAATGTAAAACTTTGAAAAGCATCAAAAAAAACTCGCGGCAGGTGTGTAGAGCATAATCATACTCTTGCGTGATCATGGATTTGCTGGTGCACTTCTGCCTTGGGCGGAAAGAATCAGTCATTTCAATAGGATACATGATATTAAAAAAACATTTGTTAATTTTCATGTGCTGTAGCAAAAAATTTTTTCAAGAGATCTCGTAATTAAGAGGAAACCATAGTACAAATGATGTTGTTGACCAATCGAATTCTTCTAGTTTTGAAGTCATAGGGATTTCAAACAAAAGTAAAAGGTTGTTGGTTTAGGTAGCGTTCCCTTTAAGAATTCTATTTCAACTTATGTTTCTAAACATCGATTCTCGTATCTTTTGAATGTATGATCCTGCATCAGTTTGCTGCGCTCCAGAATCAATTTACGTTGTACTCTCGAAAGCCTCAAATCATTAATTTTTATCCTATAAAATATATCTAAAATTAACTCCAAAAAAATATTCGTCGCCTTTTTGTTCTTGGCGACTCAGGAGAAAGAGAAAATAAATTAACATTTGCAAACCCAGACATGCGAACCGCGAAACTTATCCGAAAAAAGGTTAACGCTGATGTGATTTACATATTGCATCATTATGTGAAAAATTTGGACATTTTCTGATAAATGCCTACTTCTTTATATGTATTCTTGACTTTGAATTTGAGCTTTATTTAAAAGTCATAAGCAGTGTTCTTCCTTTCTTCAAGTAATTATTTAATGACTAAATATTACTTTAGGAAGGCCGCCAACATTTTCGCAAGATTTGTACAAGTCTGTAGAAATATTTAATTTGGTTCCTACGGAGGGGACTGTAATAACTCTTGACGATGAACTGATAGCTACGGATCCGGATGGCTCACTGTTTGACTACTACATTTCGGGGCCTCAAGTTGATTTTGTAACATATGATAAAATAACAAACCAGTTGAAATTTGCACAACTAGTTGTTGATGACATCATCGCATTGAAAGGCGAAGTTGCTGTGATAGAATTGACGGCAAGAGAGACCGTTGGAGAAAATCCGCTGGAATCATCTACCGCTGTGCTACTGTATTTTGAAATTCTTGGTAATTAGTTTAAAAAATTTCATATATATCTACAATATTTGCATTTCATTTGATTAACTTTGAGTACAAAGTAGTAAGCAGTTTCTTTATGGTAAAATTCCTTATGAATATTTTTAGGAAGGCCTCCTGCGTTCTTACATAAGTATTATAAGTCTCTAGACGTTTTTCAAACTGTTCCTCAAGAAGGAAGCGTTATCGAACTTGAAAATGAACTTGTGGCTACTGATCCTGATGGTTCACTATTTGAGTACAAAATATCCGGCCCGCAAGCTTCATTTGTGACTTACAATGCAAGTACCGGTATACTGACGTTCCAGCAAATTACCATGGCTGACATAAATGGATTGGAAGGAGGAGTAGCCGTTGTAGAATTAATCGCAGTAGAAACCGTTGGAGATCCGCCATTGGAGTCCACTGCAATAGTTCTTATTTTGTTCCAAGAACAGAGAAATGAAGATACTGATGGTACATGGTTTTCCATAGAAGTGATCAGTATTTGTATAAAAATTAAAATATTAAACATTTACTGTTAGATGACCTGGAGTACATCATCCCTCTTGCAGCAGTCTCTGTGATTTGCGTCTTGTCCGTATGTCTCGCTGCTTATTTCTGGTAAGAGTCTCTATTACTCTGGGCAACAACCCCGAATTCAAATGCAATTAAAGATTCTGAATTTTTTTAAAACTTCATAGTGACAGTGTAGGAAGGAGAGTTATTTGCTCTTTTAACATATAATGCTTTCAAATATACTAGCCAACTTTTTTTTATTGCCTCTAGGTTTTACTAGCGGTTGAGAATTTGTGTTCATAATTTGCCAAATTAAATCATAAGAGATTGGCAACATGTCATTCATTTCCAATTTTCAATTTCATCAGTTTTCTAGCATAAATCAAAATTTAAATCAATTAAATATGATATGGTCAAGATGACTTCTCCGTCCAAGTTACGGCGGATTATATTTGTTTTTACTAACAATGAACCGTGAACCATTCACCATTATCTTTGAGAACACAAAATATTAAGTGAACCAGAACCTATAAACCCCAATGAGGTTGAAAATGACTATTATTATAAGCTCTATGTTATATCATTACATACTACGTTATTATATAATATATTGTATTATCTATTATAGGTTTAAGTCATTGAATGACAGCAATTAAACTAAAAACAATACCAGAGACCTATTACATTACATGTTACCACATCAACTAACATACAATGTTGTATTTTTTAGGCGCCGCTCGTCAATCATGGCCAAAGACATACTGTTCTTCAGTAATGATCCCAACTTAAATCCTCAAAAATCGGATCCTCGAAGTGTTTCAACAATTGACATGGGTCGAATGAGTCGTCAATTTTCTCTTCCTCAATCTTCCCACTACTCAGGAAATAAATATGGGTTGCGAAGAGCAATGTAACAATCCCAAACACTACTTGTTAAATAATAAAATATAATTTGCAATGTCAACTTCATGATTATGCAGTAAGGCTGACCTTTGCTCTATTCGTATTTATGCGTAGCAATCGCACAAAAACTCGCCCAGGTCCACAAAACAAAAAACTAATTTTATGGCAATTGTGGACAAATTGTTAGGAATGGTAGGATTACATACTCACCTAGAAAAAACCCACACGTGTTTTAAACCTTGTTAGAAGTGGACAATGAATTTTGCTTTATTTTTTCACGAGAAATGGAATAGGCAACAAAGGAGTAGTACGGAGCTGCGTGACTTTGGATGTAAAAAAAAATTAATTAATGCTAGACAAGCAAGCCCGAACTAGGACAAAATGGCCCGGAAATATTAAGTCGAGTCCTCCTGTTTTTTTTTAATAATTTAAGTTTCGAAGTTGAAGAGATGTCTTACATGCTTGAATTCCTTGTCCACTTATCCTGTTACAAGTTAAGCTATATTAATTAGGCTATAACATTCCACTTATCAAATATGTTGATAATATTTACGTCTAGTTAAAAATTTCCACATTTAATTTTACTGCCAGAATAAAAACAAATGTGCAGCCAGGGTATACTTTTAGTCCATACTAACCTTCCCACCATCAGAATGTCGTGAGAACCATAAAACTTAACATAAATAATAAAATAATAAACACAAGCTTTAGAATTGACATTTGAGCTTCGGCTCAAATTTATATGTAATAGTTATCTTTGAATGTTAATGTGGTAATTATGTTAATTTTTATTGTGATAGTAGTATCAATACAAAATTGTATTGGTTGAATTTATAGTCTTCGTTTTCTGCTTCAAATTGTGAAGCTTAGCAAACACACACCTCTCGCCAACTTCTTTCCTATACATACTTGCAAGTGATTATACACATTCATATTAAGAAATATAGAATGTATTAGTATCTAGTGCAGGTTGCATCAACTGCATTAATATTTAATGGTAGCCGCCGCAGTCTTATTAGTAAAAAATGTAACGCTACTTGACATTTTTGGAAAACGGATGGTCAACATAAAAGGAAAGGTAGGAATATGGAGATATAAGGACACATTAGCATAAATATTGTCATCAAGCAGGCAAACAGACTATTCATAACATTCCGCTGCTTTACGGGCCTAAATCATAAAGGGAGGACACCAACCTGACGTGAGGCACGGCCGCAACTTTCGCCTGATACCCGCAAATGACTCTATGGAAATGAGGGCAGTCTCAAGAATTACCGTATTGCCTCGCGTATAAGACGCGTCTTATCTGAGAAATTTCAGACATTTTTCAAAAACAATTGATTGTTTTCGGAAAACTAAATTTATTCTAAAATAGCCAAATAGAATAAAATCATTATTCGTTTAGTGTAAGCTCATTAAAATCCGTCGAACAAATCGCCCAATACGTCATCCTCTGATTCCTCATCTATTTCCATTTCGACTTGGAGGCCGCTTCTTGTAAGGGATACCGTGGTGGAATCCACGATCTGCGAAGTTTTGTTTTGAATGGTTTGTATACAGAACCCACATGTGGTTGCTGAATTTTTGTTAAACCTCCAGGTATAATTGCAAGCCCACAAGAACGTTGTACTGCTTCCTTCACTTCCGATTTCAGGTGAGCGGTGCAGGAACCATAGACCAAGAGCGATTCTACCTTCTTTAGCTTTTTAAAAAATGCACTTTTTCGCTTATTATATACACTCGAAAACCATACCTCGACGAAGTGACCTTCTTTTCATTTTCATAGTGGAGAGAACAGGTTTCATTTTTCTCCATAATCGAACGCTTGCCTTACTCCAGCCTCCCTTGCTGCCGCTCTATTTCCAATTACGGTCGCTCTATCGGCAACATTTTTTTTAATTCTGCCGTATGCGACTTCCTGAGCATTTTAAATTTGGGATCCATATTCAGTATTCAGTCAAGGATGAAACAAGGCCATTGTGAAACTTATCGGGTAATTTCCATTTCTGTTTATGCCTATTCATGAAGTTAGAGCCTCGTCAAGGCCAGAGGCAAGGTAATTCCTTTAAGGGGAAAACCAATGACAAATACTTTTGTATGGCTGATCGGGGGATTCGAACCCCTGTTCTCAAGCTGGCACAGGAGAATGGCAGAAGCCCTTATTTACCTGTTCCACCAACAGTCTAGTTGTTAGTAGATTCTACTCATTCACGCCGCATATCACTATACACTATATCATTCGTATCTCACGACCACCTCTTTCCTCATGTGTGTGGTTCACTACTGGGTTGTTTCACACACTCCTGACGGAACTAGGGTGAGCACTTTAGGCAATTTGCTTTCACACCTATTAGTGTCAGGGAGCGCACTCGTGCCCCATAGGTTAGTGCATGCTGGCCTTGGGTTGTAGCAAATCATAAAACAATTATGAAAAATAGTCAAAATAAAAATCTTGAAAGCAAATATATCCAATTAGCTATATTCAAAATATCGGTCAAATTTCAAGAATCATTAACTTAAACGAATTAAAAATTGCACTTTCCGCTATTTGTGCGAGGGAAATCAGCAGTTACTAACTTTGATTGAAAACCTCAACCCAAGATTAATCAAAATTTCCATTGAAATTTGCATTGACATTATAATGTTTGCCATTTTCTAGTTTCCTGTACTTTTTACTAAATTTATTTTATTGAGGTTCATAAATAACCCATTCATAAATAATTTTCGCATAGACGGCCCTGGCCGGAGTCTCGTTCCTAAGCCGAGGCTCCACCATCATCGGCTAGGCTCCGCCTCCGTTCTGGACTCCAAAACAGTCAAAAATTAGCTCCACTCCGGCTACCTAGCTTATTAAAACAGGAGTGTATTTTGCTAGGTAATTTATGAGGAAAAAATTGAAACACTAGACGAAAAATGTACTTTCAAAGTCATTTACTTTTTAATTGTGAAGTTGCATAGCAAATTTACGCTTACAAAAACCCTAAACTAATTAAGTAAAGTTAGTTTTTATATTGTTTGAACTCAAATGCAAACTATAGAATCACGTGACTACTCTAAGAATGTTCCAAAAAAAAGTTTATTGTAGTGACTTGAAAATAAAACTAGACAGTTAAATTGGTTTACTTTGATAGCGTTACGGAGCAAAAACTTTTGCACTAATTGAAAAAAAAAATACTCGAAATTTAGAATTAGTTAGTTAATTATGAATTAACATGAATGGATTAACATTAACATTAACGTGAATTTCTAACTTTCCGTGTAAAATCACATTAAAGTGGACGTTAAAATAACCGCTCAGCTAGAGCTTCACCTCGGAGTCTATTATCGTGATTATTAATTTATTAGTTAACGTCACATTTGCATTTTGCATTAGACCTTTTTACCACGGACTGTTTGCCTCCAGTTTCTTGCACTTGGTTTGCCAAGAAGTTGGAAACATAAACGTCCTTCATACACGACGCAGTATTTGAAGAAGCAGGTTTTCTCTTTACATCTTGCACAGATTTCATTTAATTCAATTAAATGCGGGAGCTTTTTTTAAGCAGTTATTTATTTGTAAAGTTTTGGGATTAATGGGTATTGAAATATGGTTCTCTAATATTCCATAAATACTGAATAATTCCGTTTTTAAAAAGTAGTACAGTTGATACAAAAATTTGACTACCGTAAATACCCATTTAAACGCCCTGCGCGTTTATTTCTTCCCTGAAAATTTGCCATGCGCGTTTGTTAGGAACTGGGCGTTTATTTCTTGAATCGAGATTTAAGTGACACGTCACCAATGAATTAAAAGCAAATTTTAGTAAATCTGTAAAGTTATTCGTAAAAACTGATTAAATTTACCCAGCTTTTTTGAAATTTCATTTACTTTCAAAGTCATTATTTTACTCTGCATTTAACAACGACACCTGTGGTGATCTTAACTGCTCTGGTACAATTTTCCAATTTAAATTTAAATTAAAGAAACAAATTAAAGTTAATAATCCTAAACGAAAACAATTAACAAAAGTAAAAATCACTAACCTTGATAGTTTCATTCTTCGCTCATTCCTTTTAACTTGTAAAATGCAGGCTAAATTAATTTGCAGCAGTATAAATTGAGTTTTCCTAATGAAATGTTTTAACTCGCAATTTAAATTTTAAGTTGATCAATTAGTTTTAATTCAATCGATTCATTTGAGCAATTGAAATGGTTCATTTGGAATGGTTAACTTAGAACAATGTTATGAATTAAGATTCTCCCACGTTTTTGGCCAGTCCCTAATAAAAGCCCCATGCGCGTTTACTAGGGATGCCCGTTTATTTCTTTTTTAAAATTTTACCTTGCGCGTTTATTAGGGACTGGGCGTTTATAAGGGACTGCGCGTTTAAATGGGTATTTACAGTACACATGAATTTTAGTATTTTAAAGTTTTATTTCTTTTTGATATGCAAGGTTTTCTCAATAAATTATAGAAAAACAATTCAAAAATAGTAGGCAAAATCGCTAGTATTAACACTTTTGTAGTTGAACTTGTGTTTAAAAATAAACAACTTGTTCATATTTAAAGTGCATGTTGCTTTTAGCAATAACATTCTACTACGAGAAGATCTTTATGAAATTTTTTTTGTTAGATTAAGTTTTTGCGAGTTTTGACAACAAAATTTGGGTCTCGTCTTAGGTGTAAATTTCTACACACTTACACACAACACAATTTTGACTTTACGCTTCACGCTTCCGTTCCCGCTTGCATAAATAACCCTTTGTAAATATTGTAAAATTGAACACAAATTAAAAAACAGCAAAAATAGATGCAAGTTGTAGCATGATTGTAAAAAATTTGTACATACTAGAAACCTCTAAAAATTCAACAAATCGCAACATAGTTTATTTTATTTTATCTGATTTCTATTCACTACTTTGAATATAATTAGTTTCCAATGATCTACATAGTTAACGCAAAAAGAAAAAAAAATTTGCATTTAAAATATCAACTTTGCTTAAATGCTTCATAAAAATGCACTTACTTTTAGTCGGGAACAGAAATTTGTCAACAATTATGTATAAATAAAATAAGTGAAGCCTACGAACCAAAAATTTTGTTAAATTTATTGTGTTACATGTCAAATTAAATGACAATTGTGAATGTTCCTGAATCTCTTATAGCGTCGGTCTTTTATTAAACTTTCACTTTATATAAACTAGTACTTATAGAACCGAAATGCCATTGATAAAAAAATGCAGTATATTTCCCCATCAAAAATCTTAACAAACATATGTTTGGCTATCCATAACTTGATATGCTCCATTTAAGTAAAAAAAACCGTAATGATACAAATCGTTGATAAATCATTTACAAATTTCTGCTCTAATTTCTATCTAACCTTCTTGAAATAAAATTGAGGTGATAATGACAAATAAATTTTCATTTCATTAAAAAATTCAAATCCAGCCGCTGTACTCGTATTGATTTTTTTTTCACAAAATTTCAACAAAATTTGATTTTTAATTTCGATGTTTGATCATATAAATTAATTATTAAATTTCAACTAATTGAAACACTTATTGGAGGAGTTCGATGACTTTCTTCGCAATGGCGGCAGTGAAGACAGTATTCTCGTCCATGCGCGTTCGAATTGTGGCGGCAACGGCCTCTGGCAACTTGGCAACAGTTGGCTTCAAGTGCTCTCGGGTCTTGGTCATGTGCTCCTTCAACTTTTCCAAGTAGCCCTTGGCTGACTCAACATTAAGGGTCTTGCCCTCAATTTCCTTTAGTACCTTCTCCAAGATTTCCAGGGCAATGGGCACTTGTGTGGCCAAGTACTCCGCAATTTCCGTTCCAATTGCTTCATTGGCAGCAGCAGCCGTTTCGGTAGCGAAGTCCAGGCTCTCTCGAACCTTGGGTCGGATTTCGGCGAGAGTGGTTCCAACGGCAGCCCAGTCAATTGCCATGGTAACTGATGAGTTTTAAGAAACAAAAAAGTTGTTTGAAAAAACAAAGTGTTTCCACGAGAGGAAGTTTGAAAGTGAGGAACAGACGGGACAGAGAGCTTATTTTATAACTGTAATGCCTCTATGGGACCTAATCTTGTGACAGTGTCAGTCTGTCACGTAGAGCCAATGGCCACTTGGCCACTTGTCGACTGATGACGAGGGTGACGGGGACCAAGGATATGACATGGTAGTTTCACCTGGACTATTGACCTCTGACTCCTCCTATCAGAGCCAGTGCATGAGAGAGAGAAAAATGCAGTTGATAACAAATTTCTCCTAACAAGGAATCTATTGACTCAACATCACACTTGACTGGCGTCAAAAGTGACTAAGGTCACAGATTTTTTAAGTTTTGTGACTCAAGTCACAGAATTTTTCACTTTTGTGACTCAAGTCACAGAATTTTTCACAGAAGAAGTAACAAAGCAGCTAAGATGACAAATTGGGGATTTCAAGGCGATGTCAAAGGACTATGCCCTCAATGAATGAAAGTGATAACGATTATTTGAAGTTCTCTATTAAATGGTGTTTGCTTTGCCTTCAAAAATAACCATTGAAAGTTTCGCAGCGCAAATGCTTATTTTCAGTGTTAACGGTAATATATTGTTTGTTAACCGTTGATTGATTATGATAATTCTGTAATTGTTGATTCAAAATGTTGAACGCTGTTTGCTTTGTTACAACAATAGGCAATGTGGTTACGATGAATTCAGCAACAAACGCTATAGTTTTTATTTCTTAACAGTATAATATTAGTTGTTAGTAATTCTTATATAATAATCAAATAATTAGTCACATTTCCAAATTCATCCATTTTAAAAAAATATAAAAAATTTCCTTTTGGTGTTAAATTTTATTTTGAAAAAAAGGTTAGTTAAATGTTTGTGCGTTACACATAATATTGGATTCAGAATTCCCTGTAAAAATTAATTTCTCAAATAAAAAACTAAGGAAAACTGAGCGGAGTACTCTTACACAAGTAGATATTTATTTTCAAAAATCTAATTAAATTTTTGAGCTCAATTATAAGGTTTCTATGACGTTATCGGTTTTGTGAAGGCAATAAAACTTCAAACGCTTTGAAAAAATAGGATTCTCGTAATTTTTTGGAAAAAGTAATCAAATATTAGCATAAAATTTGGCTAAAACAAAAAGTAGCTTTATTTTTTGCACCATGCACCCGAGAACAAATTAATTCCTAGAAAGTGGCTTGTGACGCTTTACAATGCAAAAAAACGCACACGAGGTGGGTAGGGTAGCCTATCAGTGCAATAGTTGCAGATTTGGCAATTTTTACGTCGTTGTCAAGATATGATCCTCCGATAAGTAAAATGTTGCAAAATGGCCTTGAGCTCTTCAATAACTTTGTCACAAGGCTTTGTGATAGCAAGTGAAATTGAATAGCATCATGCAGAGCGCATTGTAATGTCTCATCAATCACAAATCAAAATGCCATGCCTAAATTTTCTTGACCTTGAGCTATATGCCAATTTGTTTTTACTTGGAGCAATTCCAAATAAAAAACGAATCCGCTGGAAGTACATCTTAATTTGCATAATAAATTCAGAGCTCCATGTATATAAATCAAAATCGGATCCAATTTTAGTATCATTCGTTTCTCAAAATTTAAAATCAGTTCTAAGCCACCACATTGCTCACCAATTAATTCAGCACAATGAAAGTACTCTTACTTCTATTGTCACTTGGCGTCACATCACATGCTATGCCAGGTACTATTTTATTTATACTAACTTATTTAATAACTTGATGAGTTACAAAATCGTATATTTAGACATACTTTTAATCTTCACAAATTTTCAATTGTGTAGATCTATTATTGTGATAATCTTCTTTAGTAATAGTTTAAGTAACAAGAAAAGTACGGTGTTGTCTTTTGCTAGCTTTAATTTAGTTGATGTTATTTAATGTTTAGTTTCTTAACTGATTTCCTTCTTATCTACACCGCGTAAATATGTTTTACATAATCTATAATAATAAAAATGATTTTCAGCCGAAGACAGTGCAAATAAAATAGCCAAGGTTGGAATGTTGGGTGAAGAAATTTACGAAATTATGGAGGAAACATTGGACTACATTGTCGAAGAGGCGATGAAGGGAAATGCCGAAGTTGGAAACGAAATTGGCAGAATTTTGAGTGAAGCGAAACCAAAATCGATGAAGATTATGATGGCCTTTAGAAAGGAAGTAATGGACGGATCAATGACGCCCGAATCGGGCAAGATGAATCTTCTTGCGCTGAAGCAGTTTTTTATTGATACAAAAGACGAACTCAAGGCAAACATTGCCAAATTGCCCCAGGAAAATATACAAAACATTCATACCAAAGTGGAAGGCATGTTCGGCAAGATATTTGCTAATGTCGGAAAAATCCGTGAAGTTTATCACGACCACACTGACTAAATTTCAACGAAAAAAAGTCCACTTTCGTTGCATAAAATTAATAATTCTGAAATCGAATTTTGTTTTTTGAGAAATAATACAGATATCTTTGTGTAAACGATTTTAACCTGTCTAAAATATTTGAGCCTTGCAATTTCTTGACCATTATTTCGATGTTAGTTAAACAATGTTATATTTAGGATAACAGTCAAACACAAAAGAATTTAATTTTATTAAGAATTTTCTTGATCTTTGAACAAATAAATTCATCATCTCCGCTCAATTTCCGTCGAGAAGTTTTTTTTTGTAACGTCGGCCATTTTTCTAAATCAATCCCTTGTTTCTACTGATATGCTTGATGTTGCTTTTTGAGAAAATAATGTTGCCCTTTGTTGTAAGTACGATTACGTTCATTATTATGTTTCATGTTATTTTAAAATACTTTAACATTTTGACACCTGCATAAGTTTTATTGTCCATAAATAACATGCATGAAAATACGGCAAAAACATGAATATAACGCACTTAATACAAACTAGCCGTAGTTGTTGCTTAGCGAAAAGAATATACAGAGGCCAGGCATTGTTAATTCGCTTATGCATTTAGACTCTGCGACAAACTGAACTATGAAAATAGTTAAGGCTATTTTGCATATAATGAAAGTTGAACTAAATCAAATTGAGAAAACTAAGGCAAATATCTCAACTAAACTACTCACTTGATTATGATTATATTAAACAATTAGACTTTATTTTGTTAGAATGTAGACCTGGACTAATCCAAATTAAATAGAATAAACTATGGTAAAACGGTCAACCAAGCAGTGGAAGTAGGAAAATTAGACAAAAAACGAGTAGACAGAAAAGCACTAAATTGTTCATTTAATTAAAAACAGAACTTTGTGCGGAAAGGGACAATCTGTGTTCATTGAAAAAATTAATTATTACCGCACTTAACAAATAAATTTCGCATCATCACACTAGGAAACAAAAAATATGCAGCGATTCTACCTTCAGCCATCTCTAGTGGACGACCCGGTTCCGAATCATATCCACTGCATTCACAAATCAGTACTTTTTAACACATGTAAAATATTTTCTTTAAAGTATTTCCAGCAGGCATCGATTGAAAACGTCTTCACTTTTTGTTTACAAAAATAGTAGATCTATACACGTCATTTGGATGTCAAGGGGTCATTTTGGGTAGAAGGGGGTCTGGGGGACATAAAAAACTTCTTAATTTTGTGTTTCCTGTAAAAATAATATTTTACGCTTAAGAGTCATTTAGATGTCATAGGGTTATCTTTAGGTGAATGGGGTCTCGGGGGTAGTTATGAAAACATAACTTTTTGTTTTATGCAAAATTAGAGTTTCACCTTGGAAGGTCAGGTTGAGGTTATATCCGAATCATCAACCTAAATGTCTATGGTCATCAAAACCATCATAACTGTTCGATCAAAAGTAGGATTTGACCTTGAAAGGTCATTTTGAGGTGAAGAGGTCATTTCATGGCCAAGGGAGGCTCTGGGGTCATCAAACCCATCATAATTTTCTGTTGCATGCTAAAGTAAGGTTTGACTTTGAAAGGTCATATGGAGGTCAAGGGGTCATTTCGGGGGTTATTGGGGGCCACAGATAAAAGTACCCTTCACGATTTTTGCTCCCCTTTATACAAGAAACTACTTTTGAAGCGGTCATCTTTGATGTTGTAATGTTGGACTTTGAACTTTTCATAAGGTTTTGCCGTCCCATGCAAAAGGATTAGGACTCACAGGATTTTTCCTTCTCAACTATGTGGGGATGCAACTATTTTGCAACATCTTCAAAACATTGACATGAATACTATGGATCATAACCATTACGTTATTTGATTCAATTATAAATTGGCTCTGCTGGATTCAAATTAAAAACAGAATTTTGAAAAAAAATATTTTTTCGTCTTGAATCATTTTTGATTCTATTCGTTTGGCTTTAAGGACTTCTGATAACGGTTGCCCTAGATGTTGAGAAAAGAAACAAAACCAAGTTGGCTTAAAACAACACTTCATTCCAGCAACTCCTCCTGTACACAAAAGAAAATAAATTCTAATACATTAATAAATTCTTGCACCTAATCTATAGGTTTTGGTATTTCGAAACCAATAAATTAAAAAATTTAAACAATTAAAATAATTATGGTGTTTAAAAAAATTGAAAAAAATTCGCCAAAATCCTACATTGTTAGTATCGGCTTTGTAAAAATATGTGTGAATGAATAAAGCAAAGCGTTTCAAATACAATGAATAATTTATTGATGCAACACCAATAAGAATATCAACTTCGTTGCCACAATTCCTATGGGAGAGGGTAAAAGGAACTTTGTTTGCATAGGGTGGACCGTAGAAATAAAACGTTTGGTTAACTATTACGTAATAATTTCTTGAGAATGTACATGTTGATATGGGTGAGCCTTACATCAATTAAACTTGATTGATTGAATAAAACTTGAAAAACTAATCCGGTGTACACTATTTTTTTTAGCAAAGCGCTCCACGTACTTGTACAATTCTCTGCAAGAGCTAATTGCTAACCGAAGCACCTATCAAATTAATATAAAGCAGTACACTTGCCCACTCGTCTTGTGGTGCACAGAAATGTAATTCTTTGTTTGAGTTTTCGAAATTAACATTGTACAACGTTAACAAAATGCCTGAGTTTTCTAATTTGGTGTTCAATGCCAACTTTTATCAAATAAAGTGATATGATATATTATATAATTGTATTTTGATATTGATAAAAATTTGCGTGCCAATTTGGAACAACAAAAACCCTAAAATAAATATTAAATTTCAAAGTTTTCAAACTTGAATAGATAACTTTTGCACCACGCGTTTGAGAACATATCATTTCTTGAAAAATTTACATTTTACGACAAAAAAAACAATTATGCAATCATGAGGTCAATAGTAAAAGAGTTTCGATCACAAGTGGAATTGTATAATATCACGCTGAGAGCATTATTGTGTTGTCTCGTCAACCACAAATTATTATGCAATGCCCAAACTTTCTTAACCTTGAGTAGTTTGTACTTTTTTAATGTTATCAATTAAAATACAAAATTAAAATCTTCCGAAAATAGATCCTAATTTAAATATTATATTCAGAGGGTCACCTATATAAAGAAAACTAGGATTTCATATTACATCATTCATCTATCAAAGTTTGCTTCAAAACCGTAATTTTGAAACACAATTGTTGAAATTATATTAAGCACAATGAAAGTATTTCTACTTGTCCTGACACTGGGTGTAGCCGCTTTTGCAAAACCAGGTAAGTCGAAATTGTATAAAACTTTACAACTGAAAATGACAAATTGCAGATTTGACCAAATTTGTAGTTGTACATTTATTGAAAAGCCAAAAAATCTTGAAAAATGAACAAGAAAATTGTACCGCAAGAGGTTTACTATTTTATATTTATGACAGGAGTGCAAATGCGCTACTAAAATTTCCATAAATACGTTACTACCCAAACTAGACCGTGGCAATGCAAATAAAGTTCCATAGATTAAAAGTAAAACAATTCTAACAAACAATGGTCTACTTTGGTTTAATTTTACATAGTTAAAATATTTACATGCATTTCATGATTTGCATAATTTGGTAAATTTTACAGTTGAGGAAAATGGAGACAAACTCGCTGAGATTGGAACATTGGGTGAAGAAATTTATAACATTATGGCGGATACTTTTGAGTACATTGTTGAGGAGGCTACGAAGGGCAATGCAGAAGTTGGAAACGAAATTGACAAATATTTAAGTGAAGTGACCCCCAAATCGCTTGCGATTATGATGGCGTTTAGAAAAGACGTGATGGACGGAGCAATATCGCACGAATCAGCCAAACAGAGTCTTATTGAGCTCAAGCAGTTTTTTATTAAAGCCAAAGAAGGGCTCAAGCAAAAAATTGCCAAATTGCCATACGAAAATGCCCAGCACATTAACACCAAAATTGAAGACATGTTTAGTAAAGTATTTGCAACTGCTCGGAAAATTCATATGGCCTTGCATCAACACGACGACACTGACTAAATTTAAAAGCGTCAACTATTTTCGACCATTTTGAACACATTTTGTTTGTGATTTATTTGTTTTCATAATTCACTGTTCAGACGAGTACGTTTAAAAATACAATAGCTATGTTTGTCTTGTTTTTTAAAAAATGTATGAGTGTTTTTTACAAATAAATTTCATCCTTCACTGATATTCTGCCTTTTTTCAATTTCTAAACGCTAGTTATATTTTAAACTTAGTAATTTCTGCAAATTAGGCTTGTAAATGCAATTTAAGTTGAATGCCAACGCTATGAAAATGTTCAGTAACGGTATTTAGAGTACATACATTAAAGTTGGAACATAAATTTGTGTAGTATTCTTTGTCAACAATAAATAAACAATATAGTAAATAAAAGTATTTACCTGCCCCCTAAAATTGATACTAGTTTACAATGTAATTGTCACATTGTAATTGTCAATATCGACAGTAGTCATTATTCTAAGAATTAAATTTTAAAGAGAATTTTTTTTTAAACAATTTGATGAATTTTTACAATTATCTTCTCTTCTGATGATTTCATAATGTTATGTATCTTGATGCTACTCTTAATCTCTTTTTTAAATTCAATAATTAATTGACTTACTCATTGTTTGTTTGTTTATTAAATTTTCTTTTTCATATTTTTTTACACGTTTTTGCCTCAAATGCACCCAGCTTTACAAGTCAGGTTTATTAGGATAATAACTTACTACAGAATGCTACTTTATGATATTGCTGTAATTTTGAATGCATGTTTCTGTTCCTCTTTCTAAACTTGCGTTGATCTATCAAACAAATTTAAATTTATTGATTGATAAATCCAACGGTTAGTAGTAGAGTAGATTCTAGTTACTAGAATTAAAGTTAGTTAAATTACTTGTAAAAAAAATTTTTATACTGTTTTGATTCTAGTTGTTTTTGGAGAGTTTCTCAGACATTGAAAAGCAACATAGTATTATGTTTTACTCCGACACAATAATATATAACAGCAATATGCAAAAATACATAATTTACCATTAACTTTTAGTAACTTTGCGTTAAAAAAAAATAATTCCACAAGGTAGTTACATACGGCACTCCTAACGGTAAATGATTAATTGGGTGTGAAGCGTATAAAGCAAAGAATTTAAATTTGTACATTGGAGGTTGAAGTAAGGACTTCAAAGAGAATTAAAAATGGAAATGTAGCGCCCCCAATCAGAATAATAAATGAAGTAATGAATAAATGAATAATGTTCCCCATGAGACGGATGCCAGTTACTGCAAGTTTCTTTCCCTAGAGTACATATTACAATTAACAAGTTTGTGCAAACCATTGCAGAAACGCCGTTTATTATTTACTCAAGTTTCCTAGCGATGTAGGGGCCGAATGAGCGAGCAACGAACCAGTACATTTTTTGTTCAATGTCAATTTGTGTACAATGTCATCATTTATTCCAGAGTTACATTGTTGTAACTTCGCATTGAAAAATACGTTAAAAGCACTTTCGACTATAGAATACGTCAGTACTAAACAGATTTTTCACATCAAATTGAAACCTTTCGTTTTCCATTTGATAATAAATTTCCCCTTTTATCGACCGAATTCACAAATTTCTGAAAAGAAAAATAATTAAAAATGCCCAATACATACTCTAAATCACCTCATTCTTCTGCAAAACTGTTAAACTGCTAATCGTTTACCAATCCTACAACTAGAAGTAGACGATGACTTGGCTATCAAAAAGTGTTTCAAAAATAAATGCAGAGCAGGCAGGCAGGCAGAGCAAATGTTCTACAACAATTTGAGCATTAAATTTCTAGCCGCTTTTATGTTATTGAAAATATGCTAGTTTCTGTTAGCAAAGTGTGTGCTGATATACAATGTACATGTTTAAGTAAATAACCTAACAATTTCAAATTGGAGTAAATCACACGTATTACCATGGAATACTACCACAGAACATAAAGTTTGATGCTAAAACATAAACTTTTCTAAAAAAAAAAAAATTTGTGTCATTCTCCGTACCTATTTCTTTTTCAAAATTTATATCCTATTTAATGATTACTTACTTTCTTTAGTACTTATCTGCAGGAGTTAGAATCTTGAAATCAGTTCGGTTCCAAAAACTCTAAACAGTATATGATTCCAATTTTGGCAAACTTAGGTCTGTAACTATGATTCCTTTATAAGTTTCAGTCACAGTACGGCAAGGATGTAGCCATAACATCATCAATTTTCTTTGCATCCAACAATATTTGCAGCAACTTGTTATTAATACGTTAACTCAATCTCTTTCACCCAAGGGAAATGGATCCTTTTAAAAGAAATCGAGAATGCCTAAGTGAACAGCAGCGATTTGAATGCAATGTTTTAGTAAAGTTTGCTTGTACCTTCCCGTGTAAAGTACTAGAATTTTGAACAGTTGTAGGATATTTGTAGTTGGTAGGTGTAGCACTAATTAAGGTAGCATAACAATAAAACAATTAAGGTTAAAGGTGACGGTGGCTTGGGTGGACGGGAGCGATTCCAGTTTTTCCAGGGAAAGATTCGTGGAAGATCCTGGAAGTTGGCTGACTCACTCTCCAGCGTGGTCAAGATCACGTAGTGGAAAGTTGCCTGGAGGAGGAGGGGAAATGTTGAGAGAGAACATGCGCCGTGGGAGATGTCCTGGAGAAAAAGTCCTGGAGTTCATGCCGTATTACGCCGCCCCATCATTAGATTTGAAGGTAATAGTAAAATAAATAGCGAGTTATCGAAAATAGCTCTATAAGATTAAGGACATACGCTTTTGCGTACGATTCATAGCCAATTTTGTCGAATCGTAAAGTACCAGAGCAGACAAATAATGCAGAAGGTAATGTACATTGTACAAAAACTGCGAACCAAGTACTGAGAGTAAAGTTTTGAGCGCAAAAAGAGAATACAATTAAGCCAAGGGATCCATAGCATGTTATAACGTTAAAATTTATCGAGTCAATTAAGTGCAGGTTACCAGAATCACTAGTAGTCACTTGTGTCCAGCCGTGTTGTTGCACCATAAAAAAAAATTGGATGCCATTTCGAGGACTTCCACAAACCAGTTGATTCTGTAGGATTCCTGATAGTAATAGGAGCTAAAAATGGAGCTAAAATAAAGGGCCTAAAAATAGGAGCCAAAGAGTAAAAGGAGCTAAAACGAAAAAGGGCCTAAAATTAAGGAGCTAAAGTAAAGTAGGTGGAAGGAAAATAGTGCATAACTTACATTGTAAAATTTGATTTAACAAACACTATTGGCTAGATTTCAGAACAAATCAGGTGACTAAATCTGATATGTCTGCTCAGGCTCGCTTCTAAAATTGAACTCCAGAAAGTAGCTAATAAAATTAACATAGGACAAGTATAGGCCATTCTGAAACTGAAATGACACAAAATGCAGACACCAAAATCTGCACTCAAAATTGAACTTTTAGAATGACAGCAAAACTGATTGTTTGGCTTAGTTTAAAATACATAGAGTTTTGAGTTTTTTACACCAATAAAAACATTTCACAAATACTACAAATTCATGTGACACTTCCTTTGATTTCATAAATATTCCAACGCCTCATTGGTTATATACGCTTATGAATAATAGTCTTCAATTCGAAAGCGTTAGAAAAACATCACACATTCCCCAAGCTGTATGTACAATGTGTATACAATTGCCAGCAGTGCCTTCGTTTCATTTAAAATAGATGCCAGTTTCCTTGATGTTACACCATCATGATCTCATGATGCTGCTTGATTGTTCGAAACGAATCGAATGAATATTCAACCCAATGTTTAATATGCTTTGTTTGACTTTACACTAGATATAGCTAGTAGCGTTGTAGTAATAAGGGGTTTTGTTAGAACCCCAAATCCTCACACTCCTCACAATGGTTGGTTGTTCTTTACGTCTGCCTTATATCTGAGTGCGTGGTAATAAAATCAGCGTCATTTGACAGTCAAGACCATTCGAAACATTGTGATTTAATATTTTTTTAACTATTTTGAGTATATAATTTGTAACATAACTCCAGTGCTACATCAACTGTGTAGATTTGTAGTTTGCACTTAAAATGTTTGTGCAAAATTGAATAAGAATAACAACTTTCCTAATATTAGTTAACCAAATTTTTTTATTGGATCAGGTTCTCCACTACAAACTCAAAATTGACGACATTACGTATTATGGCTATGGAAAACAGTTGATTGAATGTGGTTCAAAATGGTGAGAACATTGGCACCATATGTTAGGAGTGCAAATCGTATATTTTATTCGGACGAATATATATAATATGGAATACCAAAGTTAATAGTAAATGATATTATCAATAACATTTTACTCTCGAAAGGCTAGAAATAACCAGCATACAAGAAACTGATTTAAATCAAGGAAACACAACTGTCCCAAACGACACGTCTCCTTCCACACTCTCCATGACAGAAGAATATATGCGATGCTTCAGCGAAAATAAACTAAGAGTAATTCCGGCAGCCATAGCTTCTGCTGCTACTCCTTTAGCATCCTTTAATAAATTGAATGTGCCATGGGAAGCCATAAGTCTCAAGAAAGTCGAACTTGTGGGAAGCGGCGAGAAGACTACATTAAAAATTTCATATGAAGTTTTTAAGGTAATACATTGTATATATTTTATATGTCCAGCTAATCAATAATAATTTAAATGTAGGACTTTGTCAACTTTCAAACAATTCTGAATCGTGTTCTATACACAGGAAGCGGCAAAGTTGGAGGGATGGATAATGAGCTATAGTAAGAATCACTAAATACGTCAATAATTGCCAAAATAGTAACGACTTTAAGTTATCAATATAGTCTTCAACTGTTGAATTGCTGTTTTGATCTGTGTCTCTGATGTACATGTCGTTCAAAGTAGATTTTTTTTTAACAAATGAAGTAATTCCACTTTCACTAATTTGCATTTGAATAGCTTCGATGTCAAAAATGAAATGAAATCTCGAAGTTTCTTTTTCAACGCACGTAAATACCCTGCGACAATCCAAGCTTCTGCTATATGTTTTACGGAAGAATCCAGTAGTTGCGATCTAACTAAAACCGACTGGCGGCCAACATTTATTTATAGATTATCAGAAGTTCATTCTACAAAATTTTACTTCGTAATGCCCCTGGTAAGCATAACTGTAGTTGAGTGAAAATGATTTCATGGTCGGTCTATCTCAACGACGTTACAGGAGGAAACTGTTAACATAATTGTTGAGCAAATGGACGGGTCAGTGGTTGAGGGAATTGCAAAAGTGTTCCGGAATCCATATGACGAGAATATGCGCCATGAAATTCCTGCGGGATGGGCTGGAAAATTCATGTAAGGGAAGTTGAATTTGTTATACAAAATGACGGGTGGATTGTACCTAGAGGTATTTGGTGAAAATTTTTAAAGTACATACATTTGCTTGAGATCTTATTACAGAGTAAGCGTATACGACAACAATGGGAAAAATATCAACATTCAATCATTAAAAACTCAAAATAAGGTGAAAAAGAAGCTGGTTTTATTGGTTCAAATCGAAGAATTCTGGTACAGCGCCGAGAAGCATTGGAACATTGCAGGCGAAAAAGCAATGTTCACAGCAGTCGTTACCGAAAAAACGAAAATTGAGGTACGGTTACATTTTAATTGTAGCAGCTTTTAATTTCAGGTCGGTATTAAATAAGTGTAATTAGTTTTTTTTTTTTTACATAAATCTATCACCGCCTCACCAAAAAAAATTAGGTCAGATTGTCGGCTCTCACTTGGATTTCATAATAGTTGTCAAAACAATGCTTGATTTATATAATATTTGACTATTACTTTCCTTAGCAATATATATTAAAACTCACACATCAGACTATATCAGACACTAACAAAATTGTGAGACGGGATTATTATGGAAACGTCAAAAAATATGGCGAAGCAAATATGTAAGTTGACCTTGAGTATTTTTGGGGAAGTATACTGTCTTTCAGAATATAAGATATTACTACATATTGTAATACTGAATTGAAATAAAGTTTGCTTTCTCCAGTCAAAAGTAATGAGGCAGTTTAATTTTTGGCAATTCTGCATATCGACGGTAAAACTATACCAAACTAAGTACAATTAATTGATTGTTTATAAACTTTTTTTATGCTCTATTGATGCAAGTATATGCAGTAAGAGAGCATTTATTTTTAACGAACTTACTAAATTACCTGGATGTTTATGGAATTTGTCTTATCGAGTCGTGCAGTAATGAGTTGAATACTTGGGCAACTGTACCAGGAAATTATATCTATAACTGAACTAATATTTTTGTTTATGAAATGCAATAGTTTGGAAATTGATACCACTATCTCATCCACACTATCCTTGACCTTTTGCAAGCCGGGCGAATCAGAAGTTGCACCAAATCCATTTTCCAAGGACACTTTGAATAAAACTTTTCTAGTTGAAACCATTTTTGACTGCTGTATGGCACCGCAGGAAGAATACCCAAACACTGAAATTCTCAACTCTCCACAATTGGATCCAATACGAATTGCTGATGTTTGTTTTAGAAATAATAATATTGCCTACCTTTACTATGAAGGTCCAAGTGTAAGAAACCCATCGGATTTGTTTCTTCCGCATTATGTCAACTCTTTTGCATTATTACACCCTCATGTTGATTCATGCATTATAGTTAGCAATTTGAATAGTTTGCGTTGTGGTCAATGCAATGTAAGTAACTACACATTACGCTTGTTTGAATTTGACTTTGCAGCAATTGAATTTTCATTTTTTGTTTTGAATTTTTGTACAGATCATTTTCGGTACAGAGTATGAGTTAAGAGTAAATGAAAATTCAGCTAGGATTGTTTTTTCAGAAATCCATATTGCAAAATCTAGCTGAATGTTTCATTAACAGTTTTCGTATTTGACTTTTTTTTTTTAGAATTATTTCGTCGACATCCTTGTGCTGGATCGATCCATGAGTCTCAATGAAAGGAAAAAAGTTCAACCAGTGACGGGCACAGTCTTGTCTTCTGACAGCGAGCAGCAAATTACTGAACAAATTAAACAAGGACCATTTGTTTCGAAAACAATTATGTGAGTTTAGTTATACATATAAAACAAAAGTTAGTATTTTATTGACGTCTTAAGTTATCACTTTTATTTTAAATACAATTTGCTAAGTCTGCGAAAGAATCACAAGCGAAATTTATCCCAAAGTTCCACATATACACACGGATAATTTCAAAGATCAAGAACGCCAAAGAATTAGTTTAATTTGCCTGTAATTTCTTTAAAGTTTAGAGTGGAATGTTGCACCACGTTTTGAATTTGCCACCGACAAAATTATGTCAGAAGCGAGTAGCGTTCACGTATTAGTGCGTATAGCTGGATCAGAATGGTGTCGCTTTGTAGGCAACAAGATAATTTCCACTCGGAAAACGGCCGTAGGAAAACTGTTTGGAAAGCAGGTACGAAAGAAATAATTGTAATAAAAAATTCTGATTAGTTTTACCTATTTCCCATCTATAAGAAAATATTTAACTGTTTAAATAAGCAAAAATTCTACACAATTGCTGCAATTTCATTTTCAAAACCATGTTTTTCTAACTTAGATTGAAATTTGCATAATGCGAAATGAGGATCACATGGTGTATGTAGTAGAGGCCACAATTCAACACCTGCAAATGTAAGGTTAAATTTTGACTTGAACAATAGTACTCAAAGTAATATCTCTGCTCATTTTATTGTTGAACTATTATAGGAACATTGCTGTTGACAGAGACGCTGCTTTGCTAACATATAACGGCAGGAATGTAGTGCACGACATATGTTGGAAACAAATGTTCTTAGCCAATTCGATCACTTCTACGCAATATATCGTGGTGCTGGAGAGCCCTTGATTGATATTTCTGTTAAACCCACGTCTGATTGGCGTGAACGAGTCGGAGAATATTTATCAATTCAATCAATTTTATCAATACGAGATAAAAAAGTAAATTTTCTACAAAATCTAAGCACCATTAAAAAAAAATTAATGAGAAATTTAAGGAGCATAATAACTATATTAATATTGCTCGGTTTTCTTACACTTTACCTTATAGCCTACTCCACTTTTTTTTCCAGGAACGCATTTGTCTCTGAAACTCATATATTAGTTTAAGGAACATTAATTTAAAAATTGCACAGTAAACAAAAATTAGGTACAAAATAAGGCGTGTGCTTTAATACGTATGTATGTGACTTGTTTTGTTTAAATAAAATTAAATCAAATAAATTTTAAAATTTGAATTTGTAAAGCCTTCAGAAATAAATTATTACTGCAAGACTTACAATGAATTTAAGCTACAGCAGTCAATTGCTAATTTTCTAGTATAAACGTTCCTTTCATTAGCAGATTTTAAATTGAAATTCCAAAAACAAACAATATTAATTGTATTGATTTACATTAATCATATATAAACCACACCCGATTATGACATCATGAATGTAAAGTTCCAAATGTGTCTGCGGTCAAAATGGCAGTCTTATTTTTATTTTGTAAAAAAACAAACTTGCGTCATAAACTCAAATGTACATACAGTTGTTACTAATTGTTGTGTTAAAGGCTTGCATAACATGCATTGCATTTCTGATCCTGTCAGTTAATTATATCATAAGCATGTATTCTGTTAGGAATACCAACCATTGTTAAATTCTCAATATCATGCATAAATCGAACGTGCCAAATTGGTCAATCTAGTAGCTTAGTAATTAGACAGAATACACTTCTTATTAAGAAATTACAATAATTATTAGAATGAAAACACAAAATTTTGGAGTAAAGGGAGCGTCTTGCATTATTGAACCAACTTAACGATTTCTTTCTTGCAAATGTAAAGTACTTTTTGTCATTTTAAACAAAAAATGGTAATTCTTTATTAAGTAAGGTTGCATGGTCATCGAAACCAACGTAACATCGGTTTTCCAATTTCAAAATTGGATACAGACTGGAAATCACGATAGATCATTGTTTTATTTCTGGAAACACGACTTACCGATTCCAAACCTTGGCACAAGAACGGCATTTTTCAAAATAATATGACGTTTGATCTGATTTATTCGCTTTCGGAATTTGAAAATTCCGATCGTCACCAGACCGTTTGAATAACAAATTTTCTAAGTTCTACATTTTTGTTAAGCTACTACTAAACAAACCCTTTCTAAGACAGGTTGCTTTGGACAGCACTGCTTTGCCCCATATTTAATTTTTTACATAATAAATTAAAGACGATGCCCAACTCTGTCACTGTGTAAAGACCAGGTGAGCTATTGTATGACCAAGAGAAGGAAGGAGTTTGTTTGGAATTCCTTCCTCCTCGGCTCGTTAATTAACACAAGACGAAAAATTGAGATCTATGCGAAGACCTATTCCTGATTGAAATGAAATACATTATAAAAAAAATTATCTCTGACTCTAGCTATAAAAAAACTAAATGGGAAATTTTATATGTGTACACTCGTATATATCTTAGTACGGCTATAAAAAATGCGCCTTTATATTTATAATGAAAAAAGTTTTCTTTTATTGTTGCAACACTCCATTGAAAATCAACAGTATTTTTTTTACTCCTGCACAATTATCAGCAACAAAAAAACATAACTCGCGATTAAGTATTACAGTATACTGCGTTAAATTTTTCTTTTGCTAGGTCGTTACATAAACCACTCTCAACCGAGCATTATTAATTGGTTATTAATCAATCGGATTATTTGTCATTTGGCTTAAGCCATGATCAACGTAGTCTAGGTTTTACATGTGTACACAAAATCGTAGAGTAGAGTAGAGCAGTAGTAGTATAATTAACGTTGCGAAGGTATTTTGTTTCGTTCTTTACACAATAAAATTGAAGGTACTAAATAATTATTAACTCGGGTGAGTTAATTTAGTGTATAATTAGATTAAAATTAATTTATAATTAGTTTGAGATTTGGATTGGTGCGGCATACACAGATCAACTTCTTTATGCCGAAATTTTACACTTAATGGGAGGGGTTACAGTCTGAGGATAACTAGGGCTATAAAGGCTTATGGTAGCTTGGGTATGTACTTGATCTATAGTTATATAAACTAGGAATCCAGCAATTTTACAGTTGTTGTGACAACATCCAAATGTGCTTAGAAATAGAAGGATACAATGCCTAATATAAGTCGTTCAACAGTAGCTCGAGGTCGCTTGAACTGTATTTGACCAAAGCAAGCCTAGTTTGGTTAGAGGTACATTCTGCGACATCACGACTTGCCCTTTGCCGGTAAAGATCAACGTAATAGTAAAACTGATAAAACAAAGAAGTCAGGATAGGAAACCACCAATTTTGCAGTTATTGCGACAACTTGCAAAATCTAGAAAGGTATACTGCTTATTTGGAGTTGTAAAGTGAGACTAATTTATTTGGTACCACAATAGTTTATGGTCTGGATGATTTGTAACTGCTACTAAATCAAGTGTTTGCTCACAATCGTTGTGTTGAAAGCATGGTACCTTTGCACAAGCCTAAGCTTACCCATGTTCCGTTGTTGAGTATAGAGTTGTGGTATAAGTTTAGCTAACCCCGTTACAATAAACTCTTTCAAGTAATATTTTTGCAGAGTAACAGTTCATTAATTGGTTATATACAACGGCTTTTATAGCAAGGAATATCAACAAAGTTCAGAAAATTTGTACACTTGAGGATGAAGTAAGCACTTCAAATACGAGACATAAAACTGCAAGTGATGCGCCCCCAATCAGTATAATAAATGAAGTAATAATGTTTCCCATTAGACGGAGGCCGGTTGCTACAAGTTTGTTTCCGGAGAGTACACCGTAAAATTTGCGAGTTTGTGCAAACCATTGTAAATCTCGCCAAAACTTGTCTATTCCACTATTTATTACTTGCTCAAGTTTCCTAGCAATATAGGGTCCGGCGGTGCGAGAAACGAACCAGTACATTTTTTCTTCAAGAAAAGGTTCCTTCCATAGCTTGTACGGCTCTCCTATCAAATCGCTATTAAGCAGAACTTTAGCATATTCGAGTTGTCGTGGTGTGTATACAAATGCTATTTTCCGTCGTCGACAGTCGTGTGTCTCATTCTTAAAGACGCTAACAGCTTTGTGAAAAACGTGTGGACAGCGATAAACGTTATTAATGTTGTGTTTCAGTATTTCGCGCTCCTTTGCGTTGTAAGTTGGATACCTTGCCTCTATTTCCTTATTAATTGCTTGGAACAAAATTGTTTCCCCTACCTCCTTTTTGTCGCATTTTGTGTCATTTGATGCCTTAGCAAAAGGTTCATTACCGGATCTGAAATGTCACATATCATTAGTATTGCGCTTCTACCGGCACATTAAAAATATGTTGCACATTCCTTACATTATTAAAAATATCAATAGTAAACATGATTTCATATTCATATAATCTCTTTCGCTTCCTCATTATGTTCGCTTCACAATGTTATTTATTAAATTGACATATTGAATTTTTCTGATAAAAAATTAGTCAATTAAAAGAAAAGTTGGTTTTAATCAAAATTACTTACTCAAAAGTATCTCACGTCATTGCCATACTGGCTAACTATTTTGTCCTCGTTCAAGAAACCTAGATATTTTCTTAAAATAGTATTACTACATTTCTTTGACAGCTGCTACCCAATTTTCAAGTTTTATCATATAGTTTTATAAATTAAAGTTTTTTTAAACTACGTAAATTTTTATTTGCTTCTCATTGCAGCGAACAATTGTAACTTGGTTTGTAGTTTTATTTGCCTAGTTTAGGTTTAGTTGTTATGCCACGTTGGTTAAGCAGGAACAAACCTATTTTCTACAACATACGTTAACGTGAATAAGTTATTTATCTTCTTGCTGCACTTAGAGCATTAAAAGTAAACTGAAGTGTCGAAAAACTGAAGTCAATAAAGTGTATTCTAATTTAAACGTTTAGGTAAGAAACCTAACAATTTCTTTCAATTTTGGAGTAATTCATTCAATTCCGTAGAATACAAATTTGCTGCAAAAACAAACAACGTTCCAAAGCAATGCAATTTTGCAGCATCCTTTGCATACTTTGCATCACATTTAATAATTTAGTATTACTTACTTTCTCAAGTACTTATCTGCAGGAGTAAAAATCCTAAAATCAGTTAAGTTCCAAAAACTCTCAAGAGGATTTGAGTCCAAATTAGGCGAAGTCAGGTCTGAAACTATTATTCCTTTATAAGATCCAGTTACAATAAGGCAAATCAAGAGCCATATGATCATCAAATTTCTTCGAATCCAGCTATATTTGCAGCTAATTGTCATGAGAGGTGAAGGTAGTAATAAAATCGATAGAGATTTATCAAGCAAAGCAAGGCCTAGCTCCAGTAAATTGAGGAAATATTCTTTTGCATACGCTGTAAAGCCAATTTCATCGAGTTGCAGAGTACTAGTGCAGACAAGTATTACAGCAAGTAATGCACAGTGTATAAATAATGCGAACCAAGTATTCCGAGCAAAGGGATGAGCGTAAAAAGAGAAAGAAATTATGCTATGAGATCCATAGCAAGTTATGAAGTTGAAATTTCTCGAGCCAATTAAGTGCAAGTTGCCGGCAACACTCGTCGCAATAGTCTCATGCACCAGCCTTCCTGTTGCACCGAAGTAAAAACGCGGATGTTTGTTTCTGGTCCACCCTGTACCAAGTGATTTTGTCATGTTGTACTTCATTCTCTCAAACAGTGTGGCCTGGTTAACAAAAAAAAAGTCAACTTGTGAGCATATGTTTAGCCTATGTTGATTTAAGTTAGTAATAGAATGCACTAGTCGCGGTCAACCTTTGTCTAGTAGTTAGAGCGTTTGAATCTCTCCAATATCCAGCCTCACAACAGGGGTTCAAACCTCCCAATCAGCCGCAAAAAAGTTTTCGCTATTGGTTTTACTCTAAAAGGAATCACTATGCCTATGACCTTTTGTATACCCGTGAGTAGGCATGAACTGACAGAGGATGTAAAAATTTCCCGATAGGTTTCCCAATTGCCTTGGGATAATTCAGAAGACTATCCTACTTTGCATTATTTATGGTAATGAACTCCTTCTCTGCCGTATCCCTTACCCTTTCTTTTACATGTTGACCAGCCGTTCTGCGGCAATGTCAAATAACTCTCCTTTAACTATTATTAGTCGCGGCAAAACCACTCACTAATATCTACCTGAATTAGTAACAAAAATAATTTAGCATATCTACTGGAACATAGTAGTCGTTAACATTTTTGATTGTGCTTTAGTTTTCTAAATTTATACTCGTGTGATACAAGACCAAAGTATTCACTATAGTACAAAAGATAATAAAGCAAAAATAAATTGAAAAACAGTATTTATTTATGTAAAAAATATTTGATTTAGGGCATTACTTGAATTGCTGCTTCGTGTATCTTGCTCTCCGTATGAGATACGTAGCAATGAACACGTTGCAAAAAGTGTTTAAATAAAGTTTGGCTATGACAAAAGCGATATTTCGAATTTTTTTGATCGTACATCCAGATAACCATGTGTTCATTCTGAAAGTAGTTAGCATTTCCCTCGTTTTGACCCAAATCGAGTGATTTTCGAATATCCGACGTATCAATCCTCACTTCCTTACTTGTGAACCAGTATTGATTTTTCCTGAACTCTTGACGTGCCTGAAAAACGCAAAGGGGACAAATGTAGGATACATTGTGTACCACTAGGTTTGTAGTATTTTGCTCCTGAATAAGTTGAATTGCGTAAGCTGTAGTTAAGTACATTTGCTTGGTACTCATGAAGGTGATCAGCTGCTCGTAACTAGCAACAAAAACTAAAAATTTCACAGGTACAAAAAAAGTTCCAATTGATGTGCTGTACATAGCATTTGTACTATCAATATAAGCACTACTATTACTTTCCACTTTTGATTTTAATATTTTGGTAAAAGAATGCTCTGGTCTTAATACTAGAAGAAATACAACACACGCTGAGCGATGACTGATATCTGTATTGTTCAACGTTGATAGTACAAAATTTGGGTTTGGTTGTTGAAATAAGGTTAAAGCAACACTGACTGGAGGAAAATTAAAATCGGTTCCTAATAATTGTACTCCAATTGTGCAGTTTTCATGGGCTTCAATTAATTGGAGCAACATAGGAACGTTCCAATGAGCATTGGATAGTTGAGTACTTTGTAGAGTTAGCAGCTCAACGAACACTTTAAACATATTCATGGCAAGAGATGAGTGTTGTTAGTATTTTGCAACTTGTAAAAAAAGTTGTCGTAATACATCTTATGCGCTTTCATAAAAACAAATCGTAGATGCATGAGACTCGTCAATTTTAAAAAACTTTGAAGTCTGGCTTTGCATATAAGAGTATGGCGCAACAGTGGACAATTATGAACATGGCTAAAAATTAGTTTGGTAAGAAACTTAGGTTTTTACTTTTTCCTCATATGTAAGTATTAATTTCACCATAATTAAGAGCGCGCGTGCTAATAATTTTAGTGCAAGGAAAATAATGCAAGGCTTACATTTAGTTGGTAAAAAGTGTTCTTCAAAAATTATATCTTGCTTCTCCCAATTTTTTCGATGTAATAAATTTACGAATGGTCAAATTGTACTGAAAAGTTTATGAGGAATAATAATTTCCCTTGTGTGATTTACTGAAAAACGTTTAATTGAATGAATGAAAATATCAAAACTAATTTAAAAATGCTTCTAGCCTCGTGTCGGCCAGGATAATTTACTCTTCTCGATCTAAATACTAGGAATTGTCTAATCACGTCATCGTAATCTCTAACTTATCAATCACTCAATGAATTTTATTGATATATAGCAAACACAAATCAACATATTAACTTTATTTAACTGTATTAATAAAAAGAAGTATTTATGAAATTTCGATTTCTCATCAAAATATGATTTTTTTTCGAAATTTCGATGTTCTCTTAAAAAGCTGTATTATCACAATTTTGATTTTCTCAACAGATACTGAAGAATTAATCAAAAGTTCGATGTTCTCATCAAAAAGTGAACATTTATTGGAGTTTCGATGTTCTCACAATAGGGTGTTGGGGGTGGTATAACCACCCAATCTCTGGGTTAAACCGGTATGAAAAAAAAACCTTTTTTCCAGCTACCCTAAGCCGATCCCTTTGAGCGGTTACATGCCATAATCTCTAAAATAAAAATCTCTGCAAAATAATCTCTGCAAAAAAATCTCTAAAATAAAAATCTCTGCGTGAGAAAAATCTCTGCAGAAAAAAAATCTCTAAAATAAAAATCTCTGCAATTAAAACCTCTGCATGATAAAAA
>VYYI01000389.1:0-32848 GCA_021029175.1 Bilobella aurantiaca | reverse complement strand
CTTTGATAATGTTAGTATAACCGCCAGCGACGAATTTAGTTTTAATCAAATTACACATTTAACCATGGTGACCGGAGTTCAAATTTTACGGATGCCCTTTTACGTCCAAGCCCTCCAATTAGGCAAATTAACCGTAATGTAAATTACACTAAATTCTTTACTCAAAATTGGTACTTGTGAAATCTATACTTTGAAATGTACAAAGACAAGGTGAGCTTCGGAATCGGAATCATTTTAAAAGTTATATAAATAACATTCGGTTCTTATGCTCATTTTCAATTTATCGCTTAAATAATTATTATTGAACCGTTTTTATAAATACAATTTATTCTACTTTACAGGGTCGAGAGAATTCTGAATTAACAATACAGACTGATACTGAACAATATGGCAGTGGAAATGGGGAACATATCATCTCTGCTAAGGTCTCGCAGCAGAGGCCATTATGTCAATGGCCAGTACTTGAAAAAGTAGTGTCCAAGGTCCTGAGCCCAGTTGGTTTTGAAGCCCATCCTTTTCATGTAAGCTAGTTTTCTCCAATCCAATCGTGGTTGGACCGAACACCGAGAAGAAGACTGTCGAAGGAGTTTCATAATGATATTACTATGTTTTTAAGTGGTGGGCTGAAGCTAGACTTTCTGATAATAAGTAAATCTCACATTCTCCTGACTAATTTTTATTATTATGATTTTTTTTTTAGATCGGCTGGTACAATGAGTTGGTGGGTCCTAGATTCCAGCTTGACTACTCCGAGAAGACGTTAGCCCTAGTATTAATAAGTGGTCCAGACACATTCGAAAAGTGTATCATTCCCTTCGTGAAAGCGCAGCCCAAAGTTGATCTCGAATATCCAAAATTTGATGCTTTGGATGGAAGCATGAAGCATGTTTTCAAAACTTTTAGTGAGGTAAGCAAGAGTATTTAGTTGCAACGGCATTTTTTCTTTCCCAATTGTAACATAACTTGCGGTCTTTTGGTCTATAGGAATTGTTCCAATGTAACTTCGAGTTTGACTCTATCCATGATTTCGAGATGCATCCCAGCCGTAAGCCCAAAGTTTTGGTTCAAACGGCTGCGCATGTTTCGGGAGCTGCGGAGTACTTCCACCGCGATCGTGTCAGTAACAAGTCTCCACTTTGGCTGAAGGATTCCGTATGACAAAAAACATAATCTCCAAAAAAAAAAGTATACTATTGAATCATTAAATTCATTTTGTAGAAACTTTTCGGGGTGGCGATTCATCCGGCTCATGGTGGTTGGTTTGCAATTCGGGGTGTTTTCATTTTCAAAACATTGGTAGATAGTGACGATTTGCTCAAGAGACCGGTCCGTCCCCTTCCTAACACGGTAGGGGTTTATACTATCACACCAACTTTTTCAATGATTTGAAAGTCAAAATTTAATAAACCCCTGGCTAATTTTAGGATGAAGCTATAATTAGCCGCTTACTGGAAGAGTTTGCCAGTAACTGGAAATCTCATGTTTGGCGTGATCTTCTTCCAAGGACAAGTAGTAGAAAATACTCACAATACTTTATTGACTACTTAAACACCGAACCGGAAAAAAGGTGACTTAATATTTTATTACTTTTTTTTAGCACTTTCTTTATCGAATTTCTGGTGACAGATGGGACTACATTAAATCCCTTCCGTGCTTCCATGATACAGGAGATCAGGAGATCTCTAATCAAGACGATTAGTTTGCGTACTGGGAAACTGACACAATCTTAAAAAAAAGGTATCAAAAGTAAACTGGAGAACTCACGTACCTGAAACCTGACAGAAAGAAATACTCCAAATCATCAAATCTCGTATTTTCATAGCCAAATATTAGCATAGTTACTCCAAAATCACTTCTTGTTTCTTGTCGATGGAATTGTTTAAAAATAATAGTATTATGGCCATTAAACTCTGGGTCTTCGTATTGCCAGTGACTGACTGAACTTTCTTTTATTCATCTCCCAACGTGTCTCCGTTCTTCGTATGTCAAATAATTTAAATAAGATTATAAGAAAGGGACTTATTTGGTAAAATTGTATTTCAATGTTACACTTGTACATTATACATAAATTATAAGTTCAACAATCCTTACTAGAGATATAATTTCCAATTTCACAAGTGATATTGGTCATGAAAACAAATGTATGACATGGACCCCAGAGATGACCATTAGTATAAGTAGTTTTAGGATAACAAATTAATAGTTTTTCACTTAGGATCCTTTCACCGGATATAGTGATATCGACTTGTGAATATCGATGTTTTGCCTTGAAGCATTTAATTGTCACTCCATTAATTTTTTTTTGTAAAATATAAAATTGCATTTTAATACTGCGAATGACTTCAATTGCGTTTATCGTCGTAACATATCCGTATAAATTCATAATCCGTAAAGCAGCGCATAACGTTTTGATTAGTTTTAGCACTTCGGATTGCAAGAGACAAAGAAACGCTAGTTTGTATTTTTATTAGCAGTCCCTCAATTATGTTTGGCAACTTGAAGTCAATTTTACGTAAAATATTCTGTTAATTGCGTCATCATCACTCAGACTCCGTTCATGACTTGTTATCCTTTGATAGCGTAGCTAGTAAAAATTGTCCCGTTTCAATTCTTCGAATAAAATTTGGCCGGGATAATGATAGAAATGTAAGAAATTCTGGGAGTTACGGCATAAGACCGTAACAAATGTTTCACATGTTAACAAAATTGACATTTAAAAAAATTACGTCCCAGTGGTCACTCGCTGCGAGATATATCACAGCGGATGACTAAGGGGAGGAAAATGTCAAATTTACTAGCGAAAGGCGGTGGTTGACTTTAAAAACTATCTTCTAAGGAGTATAACCTAACGAGAGCCTACATTGTCTCCCTAGTTATTACTATTTGGGATTCGTGAATTTAGTAATCTAACGCGAATGTTTTAAACATAAGCAGCTCACAATCTAAAATAAAAGTTGATAACCTAAAGGAATGGTCCTAGTCATTCAGAGTCTGAATCACCTTGCAGTAGAAGGTCTGGAACACCGTCGAGCTGTGCGTCCGTGATCAACTGTTTTGCTTTTGCGTATTCCAGTACTGCCGCGTGACAGAAGAGATACTGTTCTGGAACTTGAATACTATGGGCTCGCTGAGAACGAATTCTCAACACGGTCCCTTGAACATCAATCACTCCTTGGTCATTCAGTCGCCGAATACAAGTGTCAATGGTACATAAAGTTCCTATAAATTTTATATTATATACCCGAAGAATTTATAAATTATTGTTAGAGTACGGTGAATTTACACACCCGTTCGCCCAATCCCAGCAGAGCAATGGACTACGATTGGCGGCCCTAGTCCATGGCCTTCCCAAGCCTTGCCTAAATTTTTTACTTCCGATGCCTGATGTTGTCTAGAATTGAGAATGATATATAACAACACGAAAATGAAAAGCTCACACAAAGTTAAGAAGTTGGTGAGGTCTTTATCGTTTGCAAGGCACAATACAGAAAAAATAATGATTAAACTTGTGTTGTGTTTGAATTACCTAATTATTTGAAGGAAGTTTAGCATTGCTGCTGCACTGGACGGACACCCATAATCAGGCCACGATAGAAATAAGAGGTGTGTGATTTTTCGAGATTCGTTTGTCTAAAAGAAATGTAAAGCGCTAAATGTTGATTTAGCAAAATTAGTCTGTCAAAATAATAACTACCTTTGTATTTGTCACGCGAAGATGGGATACTGCAAAATCTTGAGTCGTCTCAACATCAATATTTTCTAGTTTAAATCCCTCGTGTGTTACAGAAGAGCTCTTGTCTGGTGGCCAATATTGCCCACATTTAGTTCTTCCTCTTTCTACTGCCCGTGTGGTCATCGTAATGGTAACTACTTTCTGTTCCCAAACCATTCTCCAAAAGTCACCAAACGTTTTTGGTAAAGGGCCTTGAGTAGAAATGAAAGCGTTTCTTTGTTTGTACCCATCCACAAAATTAGCATTGATATAGTCATGTGTGTCAGCCTCATTCTCAGGCGCCAAGATCACCCGGGTATGATCAAAACAAAGGACGTCACTGTATCTATTTATAAATTAAGCAAAGTTAAAATCACTCACTCTTTTCAAACATAATAATCCGCTGTTAATTCAATTTATTATCTTGACCTGAATTTAATGCATACCTGTTTCGGCTTACATTTCCTCTTTGCCTACAATCACAACCTTCAATTAGTTTTTTAGTGAGATATTTTTATTAATGAACAAGTTGATTTGTTGCCTGATGAAGAAGACCAATATACCCAACTCCAAAAGTTGCAAATATTAAATCAGAGAAAGTACCTGGATGCATTAAACGTCCCCTCTGGACTTTTAGAGACTATTTCCCCATATTCATCTAAAAGGCCACGCCTTCCCTTTTGTTTGACATGCTCCAAGAATTCTAGTATTGTGAGTCCTGTTCGCTCTTCAAAAGGGAGATTATCATCGTCCGAAAAACCACTGCTGCCTGACGAATTTTGCATTGGAGAAGGCGTTGATTGACCTATTGAAGTTATAAATTAATTTTTCTAGATGCATATTACTTGATATGCGTAGCATAGCAGTCTAAGCAAGCGCTGAATGATTTCCCGGGAGGGGGATAGGTTAAAACTGAATGTTAAGGCATCACAGAAGAGATGATACAAAGCTGAATCCCGCCCAGATCGACACCAGGTAATGACAGGTACACTTTCAAAAAGGCAGTCGCCAGGGAACGCATGCCCAAAACAGTTCTTGATTAACTTTCTTTATGAAAATTTACCGTTTCGCCTTATTTTTTTGGTAAACGCATTTTGTAGGCCTCTACTAATCGAACGTGCGTCTTTCTCACTAGTACCTGAGGAACTGTCTTTTGCTGCTGGAGGAGGTCCAGAGCTTGTCATATCCTGGAAAATATAAAAACATGTTTCGTCTTTCTGTTGGAGCATTCATACTCATTGGGCGTCGTTTGTTTAGTTTACCTTGAGAGATTCCACAGATGAGATGCCCCACAAGTCTGTGTTTGTGGATAGGATTGAATCACAAGAGGTCAGCCACTGCTGGTGATTCACCTCCAAACTTCCGCCCAAGGACTGCGGCAAAGACCCACTTGGAACGTGAACTGTCAGCTGTAACCACAAGAAGGCACAGATTTCGTTGAATGAATTTTATGAATGAAAGGCTCGCTGGAATGAATGAATTGCCTTGTAAAATCCTTCTGGATTTTAAACCAAGGCTACTAGGGAGAGTGAGGGAAAATTAAAATACGGAAGAATCCAGATCAATAACAGAATGAAAGAAATGTTACCAATGTAGCTCACCTGTGGTATGCTCACAGTAAAAACGCGATCTCTCAACTTTTCTCGAACAAAGAGACGTAGAATCTTGAATGGGGCTTTAAACCACAAGGGAGCCGTCACAATCAAAACTTTTTTCAGTCTTGCAGGATATCCACCCTAAATAATTTTAACCACCTTTGTTAGGATTCATTTTAAACGAGCATTTGTACATGACGGGCTACTAATTTGTGTATTGCTATTGGTTACTTTTCTCAAGAACTTACTTTTAGCAAAGTTAGAATTTTGATACTAAGTTCGTAGTCAAAATGAGAATATTTTGAATCACTCATGTCGTAGACAAATACAAGACCGCTCCGCTGAGTTTCGGGATCTTCTAGTGCTGCATCCAATTGGTAGACGACACCCTATATGATAAGCAAGCAACTTTTAGACTCAGGAAAGCTCACGTGAGGTTACATTTAATTTAGCATGCGATACATTAAATGCATAACATTTATTTTTACAAAATGGCAAATTTTGGAGAATATTCTAGGGCAAAGAGAAGTCAATAAATAACACTCACTTGCAAAGTTTGCTCGTGCGGGATTGTGGAGGGTTGATGAAGCCTGGCAGTAAATACGGCAATAGCAGCACCCCCTACATCTCTCGTGGGCTAAATGTACAATAAAATCTCCATGTCAATCAAATATATAACTAAACGACAAGTACAGATAACTGTGCGTTTATCCCTATTCAACTTAATTATTGGTGTCAATATTGTTGGTCGAGTAATTGGGTCGAAAGGAGAAAAACAAACAACATATTGACACGACATGATCGACCAAAATGCAAACAACGCTATTGCTAAAATGAATGAGGAAATATTAGAAGCCATATGTAGAGAGACGCAGAATGACACGCGCCTAAAATATCCATTCATTCTTGAAATGGTTGCGCGATGAAACTTAAATAATTTTAAAATCTTTCTATTGGGCAATTGGATGATTCAATTTAACTTGGGTGGAATTGATCAGAATTTGGAATCATAAATATTGATGACTTGTTACTTGCTTTTTCGTGTTTTTTTTTTAAATCTAAAATTGCCATTTTTTTCAGGTATTATAATAAGCAATATGATGTTAAGTTATTTTTAGTTGTTGCTTAATGAAGAATGGTGCCTTTCTCTTGTGGTAATAAGTTGCTAAATTGATCGAGATTTACGTACCAGTACAGTAAATTTCCCTGATACGAGTTCGGTCCTAAGAGGTTCGCTGAGCGGATCTAAATTTGTGAGTTTGTGTTGGAAGCGTATTAAATGATGTTGTTCGTACAGTTCCAGAGCTCTTCGCACGTTGAATTTTCTTGCCATCAAAAACTTAACGCCAGCAGCCCATGCTAGTGGACTTATTTGTTTACTCTGTCGTTCCTTATTCACTATCTCCAGAAAGTCCTTTGTTGCCTGAGAAAATTCCAATATATCATTTGATTTCCCTTATGCGTCTTCCTCTGACAGTTTTTCATAAAGAGTGTCAGAAATTGGAATGAAAGATACCCCATGTCAAGCTCGCTAAAATCATACTTACCCTTTCCTCATCTCCACTCAAATAAGCTGCTGTATAGGATACACCAGGCTTCCTTTGTACTACATCAAAACTTTCACTCTCGTCACTAGAAGCCTGGTGATGATGGATATGTTCAACTCCGTTTGTTGTTTTAATCGATGGCGGCAGCAGCGGCGGCAATGAACTTTGAGCACTCAACTCGTCGTCCAAAACAATTAATATTCCTTCGGTAGGGTCCTGAGATGAAACATTTGTTGTTGAGAGTGGGAGGGACAAGCTGGGAACTGGTTTCAAGGTGCGTGACTCTTGATAAGGTGTCTGGGAACTTGGTACTAATGGTTGTGACCTCTTGACACTAATAGCCTCATCTTTCCCGCCACCACCAGCCTCCCCCAGTATCGTGTCATCGACAATCATAGCTCGCTGAAAATGCCTGGTTCTAGAGCGCCTTAATTTCTGATAATTTTAAACCGATTCCTGCTCCCTGATTTGGTTCCAGTACTCCCGGTTCCTGAATTCAAGATTCACAAAAGTCGAGATTAAAACATATGTATTGTTTTTAGAGCTAATACATTACTTTAATAAATCGTCGCGCGCTAAGTAGTTTCGGTTTCGGTTCCTTTCAGCATTTGTTTTTTTGACTTTTCGGTTTAAACGTTCGCCGCATAGAGCGCAACTTAGGGAACTGCGCCTAAATTACATCTTCATATTGCCGAATGGTTTAGGATTTCCTAGTTGCCACTGCGGTTATGTTAGCGCCCACGACCAGCGAAGTTACTACGCTTACACCTGATTGATTGCTTATTGCTTCCTTTCGTCTTATCAAGCTTCTCTACTTCCAATTCTCGGAAATCAATTACCTTGAAAATGACGTAAATGTTTTGCAAGGAGGGATCGTTGTTGAAGGTTTGTCGATTGACTGTTCAATTAGCTATACGAGTCGAGTGAAGCAACTAGTGACAACGAACCACAAAAAGAGCGAGCGGAGATGACCACTGACTTTGACAGAATAATGACGACTCCGAATCCGGACGGAATATCGGGCGATGGCGAAGTAGGCGAATCCTTTTCCTCTCTCCCTTCGCCTTCTCCCAAGCCCAGCTTTGACGACACACAGCTCACACTCTGCCTCCACTCTCTTTTCTTTTAATTGACACTTTTAAGTAAAATACTTCTAACAACTCCTAATGACCTAATTTTAGTTTAAGCTAATCAACAATTAAAAATAAGAACTGAAGAGTAAATAATGAAGTAACTTTGAAGTTATTTGATCGCTAACAATTGTTACGTTATTGATTCCGGCTTTTTAAAAAGTTGGCTATTCCCGCCCAGCGCATGCGCATCTTATGTATAGTATGAAACGACACGCATACACAAAATGGCGAAAAAAAAACGTTTCGCACTTTTCGTTTTTAAACCCAATTTCCAAGTTACTTTATTTGCCAATACAGAAATCACGAAATAAAATATCCAAAATGTCCTCCGTGCCAAAATGACCAGTTATATTTCCAATAGAGTTCATGGCATTTCGGAGATTGTGTGCCTTGAGCGCGAGATCCAGGGATTCCGACTCCAGGTACAAGGTCAAGTGCTTAGCGCAATTTTGTAGATGACCTCGATATCGCTCATGGGTAAGATACACCGCTTCTGATTTCGGATTAGCACAACTGCAAAAAAAAATCGTTGGAAATGCAATTTAAAAGTAATTAAATGATGCTTATAACTCTCACAGAGACTCCACACGCCTGCTCAAGATGTCCTGGAAGACTTCCATTCCGGAACTCGTTTGACAGGATATGAAACAGATTCCAAGGAAATTCAGATCATGCACAACATTCTCTGTGCAATTTCTGGGGACTAAATCGACCTTGTTTACGACTAGGAAGACCCTTTCCTTCAGTTCCAAAGTATCGTCAGCAGAGATAGCATCATTTCCCTGAAAAAAAAAAGATGACTCCATTTTCCTCACAAATTGTCTTAATTTCGGCCCAATTCTTAGAAGGTGTCGTAAAAACAGGCTACGAAAAGTATCCAAACACTTTCCAAACTGAAGTAACCTGTTCCCGAAGCATAGTTTCTAGTTCTTCGTTGACAAAATTATCTAGGCGCTGATTTCCCAGCTCTTCAATCCTTCGAGCATCAATCATGATTAGTATTAAATCTGCCTTCCTGGCCTGCGTCATGGACCTCCGCATCTAAAATAGAACAGTATTAACATGGACAGAACCCTGACATCCACAATTCGATTTTTAATTTTTTACCCCCTCTGCTTCAATCACATCACCCGCAGTAGAGCGAATCCCTGCCGTGTCCACAAAAACAACAGGATACCCATAAAAATTGACGGTACTTTGTATTACGTCTCGCGTCGTTCCTGGAATCTCGGACACAATCGCAGCGTCACTTTTACCTGGAAAATAATAATAGAAGGTTTTAATGGTTCCTGGAATCGACCATTATGTTACACAAATGGAGGAGTTGCATGTAGAGGAGTCGTAAAGTCACTTACTAAGAATGTTGAGCAGACTACTTTTCCCTACATTTGGCCTCCCAATAATGGCAACTCGAACGCCATTACGCAGGCGCTCTCCCTTCCTTTTGTCGCTGAGGTGGTGCTCCATTTCTTCCAACAAGGTGATGATACTGTCTTGGATCCCCTGCAATATATCAGCTTCAATATGCTCATCCTCCCCGAAATCAATGTAGGCCTCCATGTTAGCCAAACACTGCAAAATAATTATAAAATGATAAATACATACACTCATATGGATAGTAATTTGCAAAAGAATTTTTGCCAAATCACACCTTAGCTATTCTGTCCCTCCACGACTCATATAATTTCCCCAGCGATCCACCCAGTTGCTGCACCGCTTGAATTCTCTGCATTTCCGTTTCAGCGGAAATTAAATCGCTCAGTCCGTCGACTTCAGTCAAATCCATTTTCCCATTAATAAATGCTCTTTTTGTAAATTCTCCTATTTCAAAATTCAAAATTTCAACCAACATAAGTCAACCAACATTTTTTTAAATGTGGTTGACGAAGACAAGACGTTATGTCAGCTCACCTGGTACAGCGATTCTACAGCCATTAATTTTCCCAATCGCACGCATGACACCTGAAATAACGGCTGGCCCTCCATGGACATGAAACTCACATGAGTCCTCTCCGGTATAACTTTTGGGACCTAAATGAACAATTAAAAAAAACGTCTTCAAATTTTGAAATTTTAAAAAATTCTCACCGTTTCGGCTAAATAAAGCCTATTTTAGCCTTACCAGGAAACCATAGGAGGATTCCATGATCTAGGACAAGTTTATTATCCTTGGATCCTGGATCGTAAAGTTTTCGATAAAGGGCTTTTCTCGGTTCCGGTAATTTCTCTTGCATCGATATCCTCTTCAGTACTTCCGCAGAGGCGGGACCAGAAACACGAATCACGGCGAGTGCGCATCGAATTCCACCTAGAATTCTCCAGTATATCATGGATTACTTGAAAATCAATCGATATTTAGCGAATAATCATAACTACAATAATCACAGTACCGGTAGCTAGTGCATAAATTGTGGATTCCGATGCCGAAAAATATGACGCTGTAGCTGGGAATTCAATACTATGGCAGGATGATCCTCTCAGAAGGCGTCGCAAACTGGTAAGCATTTTGCTAAATTATTTTTCTGAAAGTAGACAATTCATCTAAATCAAAGAATAAGCATTCTTTCATTTAGAGCATGATGCGTGAATATGATGACTCCGCCCCCCGCCCTAAAAGAAAACAAACATGACATACTGTTCTCGGCAAATTTCATCACAAGCATTCATTGTAATGAAAAGAATTCGAGTACTTGGGCAGAAGAATTCCTGGCTAGCTTCCGGATTTGTGGCCCTTCTCCAGAGATCACGACTCCAGTGGCAGTGCAGCGGACATAGGAAAACCTAAATCAAAACAAAACGTTTTTCCTGAACAGAGAATCCCCAGGGAAACACAACTTGATTTATACTAACTTTGTTAACAAGGAAGATTTGTTTTTGCTGAGGGGAGCAAGCATCAGAATACAATTTAGTTCAGGATTTTTGAATGAAGAGTAGTGTGTTACGTATGTTCACTCTACAATATCAAAAAAGGCAAATAGGTGGATACAGGAGTCAAATTGGCATTGGTAATTGTACCTGGAGTGATCTCTGGAGCACAGGATGACACGAAAAACTGGTAAAACACTGGTCATGAGCCAAGTTGAGACAAGAATGACAAAATACTGGATAATTTTACAGCGATACAATTCTTCTTGGATTTTTTTAGAGAAAGAAGAAGACAGCACTTCCGCCTCATCATCAACTGAATCAAATTCTGGATCCTCAGAAGCAACTTCCTCCAGCACGTCATCCACAGATTCTTCTACCTCGGAGTCATCATCCGAAGAGAGTGGTAATTTCCAGTCGAAGGAAACGCTTAAAATTACTTAATCAGCCCACTTAATTTTTTCGTACTTAATTGTCAGTGGTTAGCCGTTACTGCTCATTTAATTTTAGAATCGGAGGTGGAGGAGGAGAACAAATCAAGAAAAGACGCTAAAAAGGTCAAAAGCGGCGTGAAGACTGTTTTGGCCAAAACTAGTGGTAAACGGAAGCGACGAAACAGGCAAGCTGATTCGAGAATATACTATAACGAACAATTATAATTTGTGGGATAATAAAAATTCCACGCTGTTCTTCCAGGGCAATTACAATTTGCCTCAGTAATTGTCGTTACGAAATCGTGCGTCGAGCAGCAAGAAAGTACAATTTAAAGGAAGTAAATGAGGACGACTGCTGGAATATTTACTGGACAGATTTCAGCGTATCTTTGGAGCGAGCGATGGATATGCGACGATTTCAGGTTGGATAAAGAAAACGCAATTACTAACTTAGCAAACGATAATTCAAAAAAATTTAATTTAATTTTGCAAAATTTTAAGATCGTAAACCACTTCCCCGGTATGAACGAAATCTGTCGGAAGGACCTCCTTGCTCGCAACCTGAATCGAATGCGGAAACTCTTCCCCAAGGAGTACGACATCTACCCAAAAACATGGAGTCTTCCCGCTGAGTAATTTCGATTTCAGATCAAAAGGTCATTCCTAAGGTCATTGACCTCGTAAAATTCTATTCTCCTAATTGGTTCAGCTTGGGAGAGCTCCAGACCTATGCCCATGCGCGACGAAACAAAACTTTCATTTGCAAGCCGGAAATGGGGTGTCAAGGACGCGGAATCTTCCTGATTCGAAACATTAAGGACCTCAATCCCTTTGGCAAAATTATTTGTCAACATTACATCGCTAAAGTACTAGAATCTATACTTTGATTTGCTGTTTACCTATAACTAATTGCTAATTAGATGAATTTAATAACAATTCCAGCCGTTTTTAATCGATGACCTCAAATTTGACCTAAGGATTTACGTCCTCATGACCTCTTGTGATCCACTTCGTGTTTATGTATACAAAGAGGGTCTAGCAAGGTTAGAAAATTGCATTTTTTGATAAAATCGAAAACTAAAAACCTTCTTTTTTAAACTTAATTGACACGCTGTTCTAAATTAGATTTGCTACTGCAAAATACAAGCAGCCAACAAATACCAACACGGAAAATTCCTACATGCACTTGACCAACTACGCGGTGAACAAATTCAGTCGCGACTACATTGTAGATGATGAGGCAGGAACTAAACGGTATATACCACCAAAAGCAGCGTCTGTAACAATGTCCGACAAACATAGCGAAAATTGTTTAAATTCCACCAATACTAATCAATCAGGAAGCTAACTGCCGTGTACCGATGGCTGGAAGCTAGAGAATATGATGCCGATGGCCTAATTGAGGCGATCGATAGCGTCATTCTAAAAACAATAATTTCTGCCCACCCTGTCCTGCGCCACAATTACCGAACTTGCTTCCCGAATCATGACACGTCAAGCGCATGCTTCGAAATCCTCGGATTCGATATCCTCCTTGATCACAAATTGAAACCTTACGTCCTCGAGGTACTCATGCAAATCGCTTATTACAAGCAAGTGTCTTATCATTAGTTCTGAACAAGTCTAAAGGTCAATATAGATCAATTGATCACATATTTTTAGGTAAATCACTCCCCTAGTTTCCATACCGATGCACGCCTTGACTTGGAAATAAAGGAAGGACTCGTACAAGACACGTTGAACATGCTCAATTTGAAGCGACTCGACCGACACAAAGTGGAGCATGCGGACAGGAAGCGAGTCCAAGAGCGCTTGCTCATCAAACATTCGGCAGGAAACCTTAAGTAAGCAAATCCACCAGCGATCTGATGTAAATTGACTGACAATTTAATTGTTAACATAAAAATTAAGGGCGAAGCAAGATTCAGACAAGAAGTCGGATGCTGGGTCACCTTTGGACGGGCAGTTCGCTTATGAAGGAGAAAATGCTGGTGGATTCCGCCTCATTTACCCAAAACCCGACTCTGAGAAATACGACATTTATTTCGAGCAAAACATGTCTTCGCTGTATGCCGAAACTGCAGCGTCGCAGGCCAGAGCCCAGCTTACCCGAAACCAAATCCAAGACTACAATGTAAATTTAGTTAATCGTTTGATCTGAGCTAATTAGTTTTAATTTGTATTTAAATGTTAAAAATAGCAAAAGAAACAACAGGAAGAGATCAAGCGTCAAATGGGCGGAGTCAAGGATCCTCAGGTACAAAAAGAAAAGGAGAAGCTACGACCAGAATCCAGCGCTAGTAGCAATGACAGATCTATCCTTATCAAGAAAGTACACATAAATTTGAAACATTTGAATCGTTTAAAAACGATTTTTTTTTCGTATAAGGGCTTCCATACTTAACAAAATTAAATAATGGTTTAGTTCCGGCCCTTCATTGGCAACAGTTTTCAGCCACTTAACATTGACCCTAGTGAAGAATTGGAGCGCATGAAGGGGATCATGCACCGTGGGGTAGTGTCAACGCTAAATGTCAATCAATGGGCTGTTGCTCAGATTTTTTTTTCGTTTTAAGATGCTGGTTAGAAGCCTTGGTATTGAAGCCCAAGTGTTTCAGCTCCTATGTCAAGTTGGGACAATTAAACCCGAGGAAGAACGAATTTTTCGCCGCATGCATGGCTTCAATAACAATTTGACGACACAAGTTGTAAAGAACGCAGCGTTCGGCTCACATTTGTCTCAACGCAAGCCACAAACGGCGTAAGTTGAAGTTGGAACTTCGTGTTATTTCGTGATCTTACCGACGAAATGCTTATACTTGAGCAGGGGTGGGGATATCTACCGCGATCCAACTCGTGACGACAAGGTTGACACAGACTACAACGGTAACATTCAGGAAATGCACACCACTCGCAGTCAAGTTGTGACCCCGTTTGATCGAAGTGAAATGGCCCCCGGAGACAAGCTTTTTCAGACTTCTTATCCTCATTTGAGGCATGGCTCTGGGCGGGACTATACTGGGATCGACCCGTATGGCGCCGGTGACAAATTCCCTTCTCAGCCAGATGCGTACAACTCATACACTGTCATGTCCCAAATGAGGAAACAGTTGACAACTGCGCATGCGTACAAGAATACTACATCAGCCCAGGAGAATGATGACACGGCCTCCACTTTACTCAATGCTGCCAAACAACTAAACAATTTTAGTCAGTTTCGCGGAGACATGGCTCCTTTCCGAGGAGAATCAGCCTCGGTCAAGCAGCCGAGCAATATCTGGAATCGATATGAGAGCAAAGCCAAAAATGGATTCTATGATAAGTTGAAGAGCCCCTCCATTGCTCCTCCAAAAACTGGGATCACGGCCCAGAGTCCTTCGTATTCAAACGGCTACACCCCAGGGTTCAACAATCCCAAAACCCTTGCCCGCGACTTGGGGAACTTGAACAACTTTGCACCTTTTGTAAATGTCGATTGTCATTTTGGACCCCTTACCTTGGCATTTTTTGTAACACTAATTTGAAATAGAAGTCCATCGATGGAGAAGTTGGCCCTTGGAAGTTGGGATATCCTGTCAATAGTCAACTGTATAATGAACCTATCGTTAAGGGCACTCCATGGACTCCTTCAGCGCCGGTTGTAACGGGACACGCAGTTTACAACGATTCAAAACCCAAATCTAAGATACATAAACTTATACCCGCCGCGATGGAAGGTCAATCCCATGAAACTCCTACTACTGGGCAACAGCATCAGCGACGTGGAAACGTCCGAGGAAGCAGCGTCATTCCGAAAGGAAGAGAACCCTTGGTCGGAGTCACCCAGATGTTCGAACCAGCCCTCCGCGGCGACCGACTGAACAATTTCTTTGGACACGGTCAAGAGACCACAAAGTCTACCACCAAAGGAAAGTTTCAAAAAGTAACAGATTATCAACAATCGCTATCAACTCTCATGCTGACGGGAATCCGCATTGGTAAATTAATTGCTTGTATAAACTAATATAAAAAAAACTAGAGGTTATTGACACATCGTTCACATACAGGGACTGCTCCAGCAGCACGAAAATATGGACATTAAAAAAACCTGAATTCAGGTTTATGTGAAAAAGTTACAAATATAAACCCCGGCCTTCTTTTTTTTTTATAGAAAACTTCAAAATCTTTAAATGCAAATCACGAACTAAAACTCGACTCTTTAAATTAATAGTAATAAATAAAACAAGAAAAACTATTTATTGAAAGCGAAATGTGTACCGTATAGTAAATAATTTGATGTTATTTTTTATATTGCGCAAAAAAATGACCTTAAAATGTTTTGAGTTTTAGTTGTCTTATTCTCAGCATCAAAGGAAGACTGATATTAAAATTGTCATTCAAACTTAACTTAAAATCAAAGTTTTGTTTTGAGACTGCAACTTTACGGTTTGTATTTCACAAGCGGAACGCTTCTCGTGCTCAAGCAAGCGTCACATACCCATTCGGCATAAATCTCCCGCATGAGGAGATGATAGGCGGCTTCCGATAATCCAGTACAAATTCTGAAAATAAGCGTCTATTGATAAACTGCACCGTACGCTGCAGCACATGCAACATGCAGAGTAAGGTTAGATTCGGTGGGGCACTACTTACCGATGGAAAAAGAAATGACAACCCGACTCACATGGAATGGCTTGGTCGTTATCATGTACTTCCTTGTGACAGACACCGCATGGATAAAGAGGCGGAGCGTTGGGATTTTGTGGATTGTGTACAAGAAATTGATCATGCGGATAAATCTGTTAAATTAAAGAGAAAGAATATGAAAACATGAAAGTCGTCTAGTCTAAATACGTCTTTGTAAGACCTAACCTTTCCACTTTGAATTGGAAGTGATTTTGCAGGGCCTGACCAACCTTGGTTTCCTCCCATGCCCATGCCTTGCGGCATTCCATTCATCCCGTGAGAATTTGGCGGCATGCCTGGATTTGGCCCCATTTGATCCGGCCCACCCTTCATTATTCCCGGACCCATTTGCCCACCCTGTGGCAGGGGCCCGCCTTGGCTCATTTGCCCACCATGACCCATGGGTCCCATTGGACCGCCACAGTGGCCCATTTGAGGTCCATGGCTCATAGGTCCCATCGGACCATGCCCCATCTGTGGTCCACCTTGAGTCATTGGACCTGGTCCCATTGGCCCCATTGGTCCACCCATTTGATCAGGGCCGCCCATTCCTCTGCTATGTTGTGGCGGGCCATGGCTCATATGTCCCGGTGGAGGCCCTGAGCCCATTTGTCGAGGTGGAAAAGGATAATCTGGTGCAGGACTTCCAATGTGGTGCGGTAACATGGGCGGCGAACAAATATCCATGTTGAGTTGCGGAGAGGGTCCACCCCGGCTAGACATTGGAGGCAAGGGGCGCATTGGCGGAGCATCGTCGAAAGGATTGGAAGCAACGACTGATTCTCCGTAACCTACATGAAATAGATCGGATTCTGTACTTGCTTGCGTAAAGTTATAGAGCATTGAAATGGACTAACCAGACATTGGAGGCGGTATAAAGTCGGTCATGGGAGGAGCCTGTGATGCTGGTGGCGTGGTCGCCGGTCCAGGCCCTGTAGTGGATGTCCTTCGCTTTTTCTTGGCATTGCCAGGACTGTCGGGTGACTTAAAATCGCTTCCCCGTTGCTTCATTGTCAATTGCTACCCTCTCTCCCCTGCTTGTCAAACTTCCCGTTAACCGATTGGATTATTAGTTTAACTGAACAGTGATTAACGATAGCTGTTCCTGGATGCAACACTATTAACTATTAGGCCAACTTTAATTACAGAAAATTGACTAATTAAAAATTACTCTGATTTATGAGTGTTTACAAACAAGGATGAAAGAAAATTCTATTGATGTTTTTGAATGCTTCAGAAGCGCTTCTGATTGGCGCTCAAATGCTGGTTGAGCCTGAGCGTATCTGAGCTGGGCGTGTATAAGTACGTGACGGACTGGGGACTGACACAATCCATTATTTTAATTACTATACGTAGTAATTTAATTATTAATTACAATTAATTACTCTGTTACTTATCAACGCACGTAATAGTTTGAGAAAAATTCTACTCAAATTAAAATCAAATAACTCTACACGAATTAAAAAGAATGATCGAGGTTTATTCGACTCGCAGTGTCGCAGTGTACTGTACAATTTTAATACCTTACAAAAATTAAATGTGCACTGCAAGAGAAAGCTTAGAAAAAGCTACAATAAGAGTTAAGAATTAATTAAATGGATTGATCTAATATTTTTCAATTTACCTCATTTTTTTTAATTAATGGTAATTTTTATTTAATTTCTCAAGATATTATAATTTGTTTTTCAAATGGTTATTTACAAATGTAGCAATTTTAAAAAGCCTGGACTCTCCTTCAAATATCTGCGAAGCAAAAAGCCATAGCCTGTGCTAATAATTGTAATTTACGAAATTTCCAAATCTTGCAACCCAAATAGCACCAAATTAGTAGAGCAATTACCCGTACCAGAACCTACCTTTTGAATAATGAAATGAAGCCCTCCAAGTATTTTGCTATCAAACAATAAAGCCGTTGCTCAATTAAAATCGTTTTTGGCCCCAAAGAAGACTAGGCCCATGCAGCATGATTAGAATAATTGTATGCACCTTGTAGTGTTAATGGGTTGAGTGGTGCGCCAACTCCTTTTTGAATGGGCTAACAAGTGCTGGAAGTCGTCTAATCCTGTCCTTGTCGTGTAGAGCTGAATTTCCATTGGCATTAGCATTAGTTGTGAAGTGGAGGGCTGCCCCTTGCTTTCTCCGATCGATGGACCCAGGAAGGATTAAAGTAAGTTCATATTCTAGGAGAAAGTCTTCTAGGTTTCTAGCTCCTGGAGAAGGTTGGCAGAGTCCTAAGAACAGCGTCGGCCAGCGCTTCTCCGTTTAAGCGGGGCGAGGGAAGCGATTCCTTTCCTCAGCACTTTCTCCTTAGACCTCCATCCACGTCCACCCTTGCGCACAGCATGCACAGGCTCCAGCAACCTAGCCCTCGTTCCTGGAACTTCCAGGCTCAGCCTCTTCCAAACGTTCCTCAAGGGCTCACACAGTGAAAGTGAACTTGTTGAGCACCACCAGCACCACCCTTCCTGTCCCAACAATTTACCATATCCACAATCTCCGACTTTCCCTTTGCTTTCACTCTCCTTCACAAATGGCCACAAGCTCATAGCTCCCTTCAAAAGCGACATAGGCACCACAGGCACGAAGAGGGCCCTTTTGTCATTTTAAAATTCGAATAATGTAACCCGTGTCGAGTCTAAGTCTCTTCCCAGGGTCAAAGGTCACTCGCGAAATGGCCCTAACAACACTGCTCCTCCGATCAAATCCAAATCTTCCTCGACCAAGCCATTCCGCTTCCACCAAACCGTTAAGTGAACCAGTGAGTGACAACGCCGGAAATGACCAAAAGGGAATGAGCGAGAATTGAATGTTGTCAAAGCATTTACTCTAAGCTTGAGCTCCTTCCCAAACCCTGGTGACATGTCCATGCATCTCACGGTGCTCGTCAGCCTAATCATTGAGTTTGTACTAGATGACTGTACCCTTGACTTTGTCACAAGGACCTCTCTCAGCAGTGTCAACGTCAAGGGACCCAGGTACAGTATTAGGGGAGTGGACGGGGTCAGTTGGTCGTTTTGTGACAGAGCGTTCCCTGGGCATGGGATCGGCCATTGTAGGAGATCAGTGAATGGAAGATACAGAGGGGAAAGTGGAAGTGCTTCTTTGAACCAAACCGGTGGAATCGTATTCCCTGTTAGGCTTCCGGTAATTTACTTTCATTTCAAATCCATCCTCTGCTCCTATTGGCGGAAGACGCTTTCTAGCTTTCCTTCATGCTCTAGATCTTAACCCGATACGCTCGCGAGAAAGCAGATTTCCCTACATTCTATTCAGGTGTATTACCTTCGCACATTTGAGAAGCATATCAAATTACGCTATAACATGCGGGCTAACAAAAAAGGCCAGCAAGCAAATGTGGCTTTGCTCGAAGCCCTACTTTCTCCGAGACTGCTTTCTCTAGTCACATTTAAAAACATTTAATATCAATTAATATCCGCACTCTCTTTCTACTCAATTACCTCTAAATAATGGGCTTTTAGGATGGGAATGCTTGAGAATCAAATGAAAGAGGGTTCTTTTGATCTAAGGAAGCCGGGGCTTCCTTGACTTTGACCAAAAACACATCCTTCCTTTCAAATTAAGATCCGCGATTTCCTATTATTTCCTTTGATCTTTCCCTGCTACTCCCAAAAATCTCTCTAACATTTCCCTTCTTTTTAATCTTGATTTCTACTGCAAGTAAACTGGGCGAGAATGTGGGAGGATGCGAGGATTAAGGCAGATTTGTATTGTAAGTCCATGTTGGTTTTAAGGTTCAAATAGGTTTGGCCTTACATTTGGCCGGGGAAAGTTGTGGAAGAAATCCCACTAGCGATAACCTAATTACCTTCCTCAACAACGCATCGCTAAATCTGGGAGTTTTCAGTGCTTTTGGAGTGGGCTATATTTAAATCCTATTTCAAGTCCTTTTAACTTTCCTTTTAAGCTCCCTTCTTTTCTGGATTTTCCATTTCCTGTTTCTCATAACATAATTCAGACTTTCAGAATGAAAAGCATTAAAGCCGTCACAAAAAGCTGCTTCTTTTTGGAACGTAGCTACACATATTATTCAATTTCATATTCAAGTTGGAGAGCTTTCTCTTTTCGCTTTCTCTTTAATCGCAGAGATGAGATTAAGGGAATTGACGTGATTTTGCGTTTCCTAGATTTTATGACGCGAGAGTGCGTTGACTCCAAAGGTCAAACCGCGCAGTAGCTTTCGCCGCACCTGCCTTGTAATTATGAGTGTGAAGCGCTGAAAGGAGGGAGTAAATGGCGCAGTAGTTTGTGTTACTAATTGAGCCCTGTGACTGACTTCCTTTTGCAGAACTGTTCATGTGGAGGAGGGAAGGTGGTGGTGTCGTTAGTCGGGCCGTAGAAGATGACTCAAGCCGAATAGAAGCCGGCTCCTCCTCCAGCACATGTACTGCTCAGCCATTCAATCTTCCTGACGCTTCGTGTGTCCAAGACTCTGTCCCATCCCCACGGTCGTCCTCCTTTGGTCGCGGTGGTCGACCCGGGAATCCAAATCAAAAACGAATTAAGAGTGTCAGCTCAACGTCTGACTCCCAGTGGCCCACTTCTTCAATCACTCCACAGTCAATACGACTAAGAAACATTGGTCCTCCACGCCGTTGTGAGTCTTCTGAATTAGCCGATTCACCCATTAGAACTGAAGCCATCAAAGTAAGTTTTGCGTCAACAAACAGCAGTAGCACAAATCTCGGTCCAACAAAGGGCCCACGCTCCCGTCAAACTTAATTGCCTCGAATAAGCCTCGGCTCAGCCCCAGGTTTGCCACTCATCTCCACAAAACTTTTTCTTTTGCAGAAGTTTTAATTGGAGTTTAGGTGTGGCTTCCAGCCATTTCAGCTTTCTTCGGCTTTCCCAGACGAGAAATGGAGAAAGTTGACCCGGCGTGTTGAGAAGTGAAAGTTGGAGGGGTCTCTGATAGGAGCACTTGAGGCAGATCCCATCATTCATAGAATGTCGCCTGGACGCTTCCTTCCTCCTTGCGGTTGACAGATTGTCAGCCTTAAGAGAATCCAATCAATAACGTCCCCACGGCATGTCAAAGTCTACCTGTCCTCGCTTTCCCCACCATCATCCCTTCCCTCACCATATTTCACCGTAGTCCTTGTCAGGCACCATTAAGTGTAGGTTTAAGGCTCAGAATTGGAAAGCCAAGGCTCATGACTCCAAAAAATAATACGCCTGGCTATGGGATAGGAGCCAAAGTTTCGCCATTTTAGGCAACACTTGAATTTTTCAGATTTTTTTGTTTGTAGTTATTAACTTTCACCTTCAGGGCTCATGATTGCTCCATTGCATAGTAAATCGCCTGTTGAAGAGCCATTCGAAAGAATTGAAATTTTGAAGATGACGGCACTGCAACTTTTTTTTTATATTCTTTATTGATTTTTACGACAAATAAAAAGAAATGCATTTTCAAAAAAATACCAATGAATTTTGTATATTAGGTCACGAAGTACTTATGTCGTGCTTCGTACATTTGGAGAAGTTTTCTAGAAATTTGATTAGCTCAAGATCAATTATGCCAAGGAGCGTTTTGCAGGGAAGTTGTGCACCTGGGGAAGTTTGGGGTTCGTAGAAAGAAGTTGAATAAAAGTTTAAGTTGTAGCGAAGGTTGTTGAAGAGAGATCAAGAAGTTTAAGTGTTTGAGGCGTCCTACCTTGCATTGTGCCACTGGTCCCAAGTTCCGTGGAAGACGAGGACTGCCAAGTTGTGGTGAAAGTGGATAAAATGAATTTGTCTACTTTCCCCCGCTGCAACCTTTGGATTTTAATTAAGTCCAAATCCAGCTGCCAACTTCCCTTCTGCCTGGGAAGAGCTGAACAATAAAATTTATGGGGAGTTAGTCTCTGCCAAAGGCCTAAGTTACAAGGGACAGTAAATGACAATGGACAATTGACAAGAGTCGTTTGGGAGAAGTGGTCCATTTGTGCTCTAATTGTCGTCATCAGGCTGCCCACGCACCCCTTGACACGTCCTTTCGTCCCTTCTGGACTTGACGCAATGCAGAGATCAAGTTGTTCGTCTCTAGGCAACCATACTTTTTTAAAGACGGATGACTAATGAGGTGTTTCGCCTTTAAAGCGACACGAAAGCCAGCTCAGGTTGAAGGATCCCAGGACGCCATCAATCACCTCCGACTGGATTTCCAGGACCCTTATTTTCATCCACGCTTTTCTACAAAATAAGGGACCCACAATTTGCCACAGAGGCAGGAGATTTAACAATGTGCAAAAGCTTTAAAACTGCATCATTACGAAGTTGTAGAACAAAAAAAAAGTAGATCTGGATAGAAATAATAATCCGCCTTCACGTTCAATAGATTCTCCAGATCAGAGTGTAGCATCCGAACTTTTTTATTCAAGTTTCTAAAAGCTAAAACTATAGTGGGTTTCAGAAATCGAACATATTTGAATTTTAAACATAATAAGTTTAACTAAAGAGTACTTTAATTGTCTAATAACGAGAAATCCGCTAGTTGAAAATATAGCTTTCTCTTTTCATCGAATCTTTGTCGTACGCTACTTTCACCATTATTTTAGCTGGGCGGAGACTCTACTCTTTCTTGTGTTCACGCCTCGATCGATGCTATCGATGTTGACACTTTCATTCACAATGTTATTCATGTTCATTGCATAATCTTATTCCGATGAATTCCGCTTTAGTAAATGTCCTTTCAGAGTTTTAATGGTGCTTTCAATACAATATTTTGTATGAGTTTTTACAAGTTCAAAATTGCGGCGCACGGTAAAGCTTTTTACCGAAGTGTTCTGAAATAGAGTTGTGAATTAAGTGGATCCTAACAGACTTGCTAAGTGAGAAGAAAAGAAGGAAAATATATTAAATTCCTGCAGACAGGGAGTCTCAATTAGTATTCGAGGGGAATTGGAGATGGTTAAAAGGAAAAGGAAAGAAATCCTGTGTGGATGGGTTGATTCTTTGATTTCCTTTCTTTTCTTTATTAGCTAGATTTGTTCTAATAAAAAGGAGAAAGTGCTAAGATGTCTATTTGAGGCTTTTAAGCCCCTCATTCATTCCCTCTGAGGTAAAGTTATCCTTATCGATTCTTCGGAAGACCTTATGAGCTCTTCGGTGAAGCGAAGGGCTTTGCTCATAAGTTGACTTCGAGGACTTTCTCCTAGTGTTTATTTTGAGGGATTGGGAGAAAGTGGCTAGAGGTGGGGCTGGGGATGGTGGGTCTCTGGTGGGCTAATGCTTGTGACTCTTTTACAGTTGGTTCGCGGCCTGAATCGAGCCGTAGCGTCCCACGTCTCCTTGGCGGCTCTGCTTGGTGGGGCTGGGGATGGACCGAATCTGCGTGATGAACTGCGACGAGCCCGAAGAACTGCTCAAGAGGCTGCGGCTGCTGTCAGAGCCACTCTCCTCCCTTCTCTCCTGGAGTAAGAGCCTCCAATTTACTTTCTCCACTCCATAAGGCCTCCCAATTGATTATTTTTCAAAGGAATTCCCAGGAGTCTTTCTAATCAAAATAACTCCTTCACAAACATTACACTACTTTCATCATCATCACATGTTTCATTTCACAGCCATCACGAATAGGCTTCGCCCTGCTCCAATGTGGAACAAATGAGCTATTTGAGTGAAAGTAAAAAAAAAGCCACGCAAGTATTTCTCTCCCTTTGACATTCTTACTTACTTTTACCACTCAAACCCCAAAGCGAAAGCGTGCGATTATTAAATATTCTTGATTAGCGCTTCCTATTTAACCCCTGGAATCTTCTGTTTGAACCTTTAAAACATTACCTATTTTGGATATTACACTTCAAAAGTGAATGCTTTGTTCAAAGTGCAGAAATACTTTTTGAATAATTTCAAATTCCAGTACCGCTTTCAATTTAGAGAATTATCATCGTATCAAATGTTTGTATTTTCTCATTTACTTTCCTTTCAGCGAAATTCCATTTTCATTTGTAATTCCTGCTTTTCCAGCTAAAAGTATTGGACAGCCAAGCAAAAAGGAATGGTTGAAATACTATTCTTGCTAACAAGACTAGTTTAGCAACTTAAAATTTCAGTCCAAAATTCCCTGTATTTAGAAGTAATTAGAGTGTAAATTAAATTTTGTTGATTACAGTCAGAGATGGGCGGAAAAGGAAAGGATGGAATTGGAGCGGCTCTGGCACCTTCTCCTCTGCTGCCTTGATTCTCTAGGTAAATTACCCACCATTTACCACCAACAATCAGAGCCATAACTGAATTCCACTTATCACAAGTGCAGCAATGCTTGAAATGGGCTTTGCCACCAGGAGACTTTGTAATGTCACTGGGTCATTAGTTCCCAGTTGTCAAGGACCCCCTCCGCAAAGGGAAGGGGCCCTGAAGGAGTGAGATCGTGGTGAAAGCTCTCCTCTTTTTTTTTCCCTTAAGTTCTCATCTTGTTCTGAAGTCTCAATGCCTTTCTTTTTGATTTATGAGGCCTAATGGGCTTTTACGCTCTATGAGCATCCCAACCAACTTTTCATAATGCATTTTGTATCACTCGCCATGTAACAAGTTAGAGATTGCAGAGAGAGAAAGTATATTTATACAGATTCTTTCCTGCTGCAGGAGATTTGGTGGTGGCACTGAATTGAATTTCCTTTTTACCTTTCTCTTTCCCTTGTAATTTATGACTTTCACGCTTCATGCTTATAATTCAAAGGAGATTAAAACTACGAAGGTAGCATTCACAAAGTAACGTTGCGCAGGCGGGAGATAGGCTTTCCTTTTAGAAAATAATGAAACTTCCAATTTTTTTAAAATGAAGGAGAAAATAAGCGAAGCTTCACTTATTATGGTGATAATGTAAATCGAGATACTCCAATAAGGCTAAGGAAAAGTGCGGTCGTAAAATGATTTTTGATGTGTTTTCATTTCCAGAAATATCAATGCAACGCTCATTAGTCCTCATACGTGATTTTTCGTTAGCGGATGGAACTAATATTCTTATACACACTGGTCTTGAAGCACCCAATCACCACCACCATCTCCATCACCACCACCATTCCCTGCGTCAAAGTCAATCGGCCTCACGCAGCGCCGCAGGCGCAGAAGGTACCGACGTCCCGCTCCTGGACAAAATAGCTGCCGAAGGAGTCGAGGCCTCCCAACTTTGCAAGTGAGTTCTTATATCCCGTAATAGCGCTGGATTTTAATAATAGCTGCCCACCACTTTGTCATCTCGTGCCGTCGACCTCCAGCCTCGGCCTAAAAGCTGTGGCTTTCACAATTAGTTGCTACTTCACGGAAACGCTCGTGTGCGTGATTTTCCTAATTCCAGGTTAACTTTCTTTTGGAATTCCGAAGCGTGATTATTAAAATGCCTTTACTTTCTCAAAGTGCCTCCCCGAGTCTGCTGCTTCTGGAAAATAGGCGTCGTAACTTGAAAATTAGGCTGGAAAAGCGCTCGTAAATCCTCGCTCCATAGGTGGTTGTAATGCGCACTTAAAAGAGTCGGTTGTTTTCCCAGTCGTTAATCGAAGACACTAATTGCACCGTTGGGGTTTAAATAGCGACTGGGAGCGAGGTCGCATCTCCTGGAAGGCTCATTCCAGGATACATCCTCTCTGGAGAACTTCAAATCCACTGTCCATTGTTTTCTTCCCACGAACAATAGATTTTGAGGTCGACGCTTGGCACCATTTCAAATCTATTGTTAAGGCTCTAAAGGCCTCGAGTGGCCTCCCTCAATTCGATCCAACTTCCCTTCCTCACAAATCCTTTTGAGTACAACATTCCACCGCTGCTCATTTCCCTTTGCACGCCTTTCAAAGGAGAAAGCATTTGTTCACAAAAATTATTCCGTGTTCCCTCCTTTCTCCTCCTTTTATGCCTCTCCTTGTTCACTCGGAGAAAGCAAAATCCCAATTTTCCACTGAGCTCCACAAAGTAAACAGAGAGAATTATTTTCATTCCGCTCCAATTTGTAGGAGCAGTTGGAAAGATGTAATTTTTTCAAGAGTTGAATACTAATTCGAAATTTAAATGTGCCAGTGGAGCAACTATTTCTTGTCTGTGCTCCAAAGCAAAAGAGAAAGTCGGCGAAATGAGAGGCGGATGAGTCTGAGCAAAAGAGAAAGTCGGCGAAATGGTGAACGGATGAGGCCTACCACTGCCTGGAAACGCCCTAGACTCGAGATAATAAACTTATTTTATTAGAAATTAACTCCAGCCACTATGCCACATAGCCTTCATTTGTCGCTCCTGGAGAAAGTCTGTTTGTTGGTAAACTATGGAGAGAAAGTGAGATAACGACAACATGGGATCCTTTATTTGTTAACAGTTCAATTCTAACGAAAAAGGCTCGCGAAGTATTCCGAAAAGTTTCTTTCGCAGCTTTTAAATGAAAAACGCACAAATGCTCGCTGCAGCATTGTTACTAGAAAGGGGTGTAATGAAAACTGGGTTTCGGCTGCGTTTAAATCGAGTTTGAAAACATACATAGTACATCCCATAGCTACGGGACTTGGAAAAACAAAAGAGAAAGTTGGAGGTTTGGACGCAGGGGCGTGTACGGGGGAAAGAGGGCCCTTCGTTCCGCCTTTTAATAAATGATGACGACAGATATTAAGTTTCTTTGTGGCCAAAAGACATTTACAAAAGATTTCTTTCTTAAACCCTTTCTTATCCACTCCCATTTATAACTTTCTCTGCAGGTCTCCTGAAGAGCTAAACGACTCGTTTAGCCTCAATTACCTAGAATTTATTATCGATTATAACCGTTTCGATGCGTTTTGCTGGAAATACGCCTTTAAAGAAATTGGCAAACCGGTCAGAAAGGCTTCCTTTGTAGTTCCAACAACGAGAGTCTTGAAAAAGATTTCTGGATATATTTTTTTTTGTGCTTAGCAGGAATGTTTGGAGAAAGCTTGATTTGAAAGCATTCTGCAAAGATCAAAGTTCTGAAATATTTGGGTACACTTTAATAAAAAAGGAAAGTTGTATATGCTTACGATTTTTCTGTCGCAGGAGTATCGATTGGTCTCTTATTTTGTTGCCTCCTATCCTCCGCTCCATCTTTAAAGATGTGCTATTTTTGTATTACTTTTTAGAGAGTTATTTGAACTTCGAATACAACTCCAAGAGCTCAAGTCTGCCGTTGAGATTCGTTCCTTGTCACCCGTAGCCTTCGATGACGTGGACCCTTCGAATCGAGACAAACCGCGACGGATTGCCACGTTAGCAAGTATCAATGGAATGGATATGCTCGGCGGGGCCCTTGGTGCAAATTCCGGAAGCTGTTCCATTCCGAGCGATGAGACTGAATCCATTGACTCCGAACTCGGGTCACAGGTTAGTTGGATTTAAGTCAATAAATCAGTTTGATTTAAAATAGATGATTTTATTGTAGCAGAGAATTTGCTCCGGTTCCACCAGATTTTAAATTACAATGTACCGCTTGGTCATTTACAAACTTCGAAAATTTCTAGTTAATATTTCTATTGTTCTCGGATATAATATGGAGAGTGAGAAATTTTTAGATTCAAAATTTGTAAAGTAGCAGACGACCACACGGTAGCTTTTGTTAAAGACGATTTTGACAGATTATTTGTTATATTTTAGGCGGAAGCAATTACTGGTGCTCAAAGACGCTGCATTTGTTGGATCTTGACGATTATGATCTCCGCCTTTGTCATTGCAATGCTGATCGGGGTGTTCGTAGCCCTTTTTTCTTGATGGAGGATTAGGCCTATTATTTCTAGGACCTACACAACAGAGATCCCCACTTCGCGGATCAAGTTGGACCGATTTGCCAAGTCTCCTTTATCAGAAGTACTTATACTTAATCTAGAATCTAAGGGTATACTCATATGTCAATTTGATTCCATTGTTAAAAAGTCTCATTATGAAGCGAAGGCAGGATACTCCTGATCAGCGCTCTAAGCTCTCCTAATAAGAACCAGCATTATTACGAGAATCGTTCATATTTCTTGTTTTCACGAATCCAGACAACTTCAAACCTGCCACCGTTCCTTTCAAATCAAAATCGAAGAACCGTGTTGAGGAAAGTGAGCTTGAATACCACTCGGATTTATTTCACGGTGAAAGTTTTTTTTTCCGTTGTACTCGAAACATGCAATTCGAAAAATGTGTATGCAAAATTGAATCCTCAGGGCTAGCCTGCCACTTCTGTAGAATTTTAAATGAGGCGATTGGAAATGGTAATATTCCTTTACGAAACCTGTGGCATGAAAGTGAATTGGATTTTTATATCACTTTCAAATTTTCCATGATGGCAAGGAATGAGGGCAGGAATTTTGATAGCCAAAAAATATGACACGTTTCTGAAAGTTTCTGTATTTTCTACCAAGTTTTTAAAGTGTTCTTTTCAATTCATTTCTTGAAATTATCGAAACAGTGTACACAACTTCTCTGTTATGTTTTAGAACCATATTGGTGAATGAAATAGTGTTGCACAACATTTAACCGGCATTTTCCCCTGTGCCTAATATTGAAAAAATTGGTTTGACATCGTTACGCTTCTCTGAGCACCTCACGAATCAGAGTTTGAAATGACAGAGAGTGAGTAGAAAGCGAAGGCTTTCTCCTAATCTTTTCTAGCTTTCTCTTCCTTCCAAAATTTTTGAAATGTGGTTAGAAATTTTGTCAAGTCAAAAGCTTCATCATCTAAAAAGTTTACGTCTCCGCTGAAGCCCATTTATTTTCTGCGAGGCTTCGGGACATTTCCGACGGCACAAGGAGCCTTATTTTAAACCTGCGAAGGAAGTCGTCGTCGTGGGTATGCGGGGTGGTTCAATTCTCAATTTGCAGTGACAGTGATTTGTTTCTTCTGATTCATTCTACCACGTTGTATCCTCCCACGGTGAGTGGCTCCGGAAGGTCGAAATCGTAAAGTAAATTATCCGTATTCACTGTATAATTCTAAGGACGCTATTCAAAGACGAGGCGTAGTTATTAAACGCCTGTTTAAGCTAATAGTTTTAAAAAAAAGTTTGAAATGCTTTCTCTACATCATTATAGCTTAAAAGCAGGGATTCTTGGTAGATTTCCGTTTACCTTGCGTGGACCAACCCTTGCGTGTAACTTTCTCCAGTTTTCTCCTGGTAAATCATTCATCCAGAATGAATGAAAACTTTTGGCAACATAAACACAAACACAGTAAAAGGCCATCGGCAACTTCTTATGAAGAATCGAAGACTTCCTTTCCAAGAACCACAAATCACATGACAAAAGTTTTGGTTTATTCCATTTATAAAAGCAGTGGCTCAATAGTTAAGGAATATTACATCTGTATTGCAAAGTAGTAAATAATATTAGGTCAAAGCGTTTTCGTAATGTAATGAGCAGCTGCTTTAAAAACCAATTACAAAACCCCGTGTGACACATGGCATAACGCTTGCTTTAAACGCAATCTCCCCGATGCGTGCGATCTAGCAATCAAACATCAGATAATACAAAAGCACTTTAATTAGTCTTCAAGTAATTAGTGAAAATTCGCGTCTTTCAAATGTTAAAAAATTGACTCATGCCCAATGCTCAGATGACTTAAGCCTAAATTATCAGAATTTTCATACAAAATGCCATTTCAAGATGCTTGTTTCCACTGGCAAGCATATAACAGAACTAGGTTAAGTTAAGGTAATCATAAGTTAATTGGTTAACTACATTAAAAGCTATAAATATTATATTTTAAGGTTATAAAGTTGTTCTTAAGCCTTGAGGAAAGGTCAGCATAAGGGAATCGTTCAATTCCAAGGGTAAGTGGTTCCAAGTGGTAACGGGAGACGCCTTCCGGTGAAAGTTGGTGGCAAAATATCTTTTGCGAACAAGTACTACCTCACTAAACTAATTGTATTAGTGAGTTAAGGAAGAACAAATGAGAGTCAATATTAATTAGGTCGCCAGCACCTCTAAAGTAACGACAACTGTAAAACCACTTTCCGAGTCCTTTAGGGAGCTGAATAATAAATGAATTGTTTAGATCCTGCGTTGACGATGGCCACTTTCACCGCTGGCAGTCCCTTGTTTAGTTGCCTTTTTAGTGCTAATGAATTGAAGCTCCTTGGCATTTATTTAGACGCGAATGTGAAAGTTGGAGAGAAAGTCGGGTGCTCGAGTTATCACGTGCTCAAATTCGCCTAGGGACAATTTTCCATCATCATCCACGTCTGCCTCTTCCAGGACCTGCAGAACACAATATTGGTCCATTAAATATTCAGTTCTCAAGATGAAACATGGGATTTCCATAGTACAGGGCGTTTTTATTGACCGTGTAAACCAACACTGTGAAACCTACAAGGAAGCTGAAAATATATTTGCAGCAAAGAACTTTATTCCGAACTACTATAGTGAGTAGTATTAAAGCCGTGTTGTAAACCAAGAGTTATTGGAATTTAAATTTAATTTTAAATTACTTAGTTTTAAAATGATGAGAACGTGGTTGCCTTTTGCCTTAAACTTACCTTGGAACAGACAAGGCTAATCTCCTCCGCTGTCAATTCATCTCTTGTCAGATGCTGCACCACTTTTGCCAAGTCTTCTGTGCTTTTATATTTTCGTGGTTGCCTTTTGCCTTAAACTTACCTTGGAACAGACAAGGCTAATCTCCTCCGCTGTCAATTCATCTCTTGTCAGATGCTGCACCACTTTTGCCAAGTCTTCTGTTCCCAAGTATTGATCATTATCAAAATCTAAATGTAATTAAAAACGAATTACTGGCTCCTCGCTCCCTAAGATGTTGTGCAGCGGAGCACAGCACAGAAAATCCCTTTGTCGTTATTACGATCCTTCCACGGTCAGGACCATTAAAATGGAATCAGCCGGAAAAAGGGAGGTTCTATGCAAAGACCCTCCATTCACATAATAATGGCCCACTCTATTCAACTTGCGTTTACGTCAATCTAATGCATTATTTTCACTTGCGCTCGTCGTTCGCTTTCCAGAATATTTCAATCCTAGTTATTATCTCCCTGGAAGCATACAATTGACTCCATTCTACAGTGCCACTCCTATTTCTTGACATCAAGGAAACTTTAAAATAAACGTCAAGTCCCTTTAGACCAAGGACTCTTGCACATCTGTAGCAAAAACAAGGAACAAAATGTAGGAATATCCGACAGAATAATGATTCGCAAGCTATGAGTTACGTGTCTTTTCTGTCATGGGATCGGAATAGCAAAATTAGGATGAAATTGAAAACTACGCATTGAAAAAAAAACCTATTCCGTCAATGCTTTTATATTTTCGTTATGCATTTTCAGAACTCCGTCAATTGTGGTGGTAAAAATAATTTGCTCCAATTTCTAATTAATTCAAAAGTTTTGCGTTACATGCGAATAGACTTTTTTAATAAAGCATAATTTTTTTCTTGTAAACGTATAACGCCCTTTTGAAAATAAACCTTGAAATGTTTTAAGCGTACACTCAAAACTCGAAAACAAGAATGGGACGCTTCTTTTTGTAACTATTCTAAAATGAAGTTTTACATTATGGGTAATCGAGTTCTTTTCAAAGGCTTCCGCCCAAAATGAAACTTTTTCAAAAATACGTTTTCAGAGGTAGTTCCCAAGGGTGGGTGATAGATGAGACTAATGCAGTGCTCTGATGATGATGAATCGATCAACGTTCATTTTCTAGAAACTTTAATATCTCGCACAAAGTGGGTGGTGCATTAGAATGAAAAAGGCATGTACCAGGTACGTTCACTTTTTCCATTATTTACCATGATGTTATTTATGCTCCACCAAAAAAAAATTTTAAAGAGAAATCTTTGAACCCAAAATTTGAAAAAAAAAACTGTCTGTGCTGCATTACAATTAATCACAGAAAATAGGGCATATTTTCCGAAACTAGGACCATGATTGCCATGAGTTTATGTTGCTTGACTCCCTTTTACTCTGCAATAAACTGCATGAAGAGCAATGTTCTGAGTAGCCAGGCATTGGAGGGACATGGTGAAAGTGGGAGGTTAAGGTAGGATCCTGGAGAATTTGAATGGAGGATTCCAGAAATCCTGGAAGGCATTCAACTTACCATAAATCCGGAAGGCATAAGCGACTTTAATATCTCTCGGAGCCTGTTCTGAGAAGGCAGAGAGCATATCCAGAAAGTCTTCAAAACTAATTCCTCCACCATCCCGTGAGAATACTGAAGATATTCGGTGTCGAAATGGATTCTCCTGTAAGGCAGAGAAAAGGAAGAAAGTGGGATTTGGAAAAAAGACAAAAATGTGAAAGCGGAGAAAGTATTTGAGGCATGATAAAATTCAATAATGATTTCCCATTCTTTTTCACCACTTTCTCTCCCTCTTAAGGCCTGACTCTCTTAGTAATAGGTACACATCAGGAATGAAATCCTTTCTAAATGTCATTCTAGCAGAAGAAAAAAAAGGAGAATTCGGGCAACATAAAAATTCAGTTAACGGCCAACGACACTGAGAGTCAAATGGAATTTGGCATTAGGAAAATTATACGGTAAAAAAAGAGCTCCAGCCCACCACGCTGCTACGTTTGGTTCCTGTACGACTTCAAATTTCGACGTAGAACTCCGACTCGAATCGCTTCTAATTACATTATCAAAGCTCTGCACTAAAGGGATTTGGGTCGCGAGGCCCCTGAAACCACAACTTTTAGAAGAAAGGAAAATCAGTTTAACTTTCTCCGCTTCCTTTCTCATTTTCCTTTTCTCAATGTCGAGTCAGCAGACGTTCACACGCTTTCCCATTGGCAGCCTAAAAGAGGCTAAAATACCCTACTTTGTTCTTCGAATTGCAAATTTCTTGGGTCGTTTGTTGCAGGGAAAGTGGATTTCCAAAAACTTTCACGGCCACTTTCACCTGCGGCAGCACTTCTGGAGCCGAATTCAGCAAAAATGGGCTTGAAGACCGTCTTCGAGCCAAGCCCACGGAAGCCAGGTCTCGAGACTT
>VYYI01000388.1:0-32887 GCA_021029175.1 Bilobella aurantiaca | reverse complement strand
ATGATGCTCAATTTCAGTTACTTTTTTTAATATCATGGACGATTTCTAGGGAACTCGGCTAAATGATGTCGCCAGATCCACCTAGAAATGGAAACGAAGTCCCAGCCTCAGGTTCCGCCCCTTTTCAATTCGCTGATGACTTTGATGACGCCGACATCATGGGCGAAGGAGAGCATGTACTGGACTATTCAAGTCAGCCGGAGTCGTGGAGTAGTGAAGACGAGCTGGAGGAGACAGTTGGTGCTTCTGGTATTGACGAAGTGGACGAAGTTGGAAACATTCGTACTCGGACGCAATACCGGATGCTAATTCCATTCCAGATTGACACAGAAGATTCAGTTGAAGACTTGTCTGCCTGGGACACACATGTTTCTGGTCCTGAATTACCAACGGATCAGGATCGTGAAGTGGCCACTGAAATATCACCTCCTAGGAATCCAGAAGCAGTAAGACAACTCATTTTGTATCTCAATGAGTGTATCTTGTGATTTTGATTTGAATCATATTAAATTGCCTTTTAGGTATTAGACAAAACAGAGGATAAGGTGGAAGGCAGGGAAATAGCGCTAACGGATGAAAACGTTCAGAAAATAAAGGAGGCTATGCAGTCGTTCAAACTGCCGGATTCTGCAATACCAAAATGGGCTAAAGATGTGACTGAAGACAGTTGGAGAGGGAAACTGTCAAAAACTTTAGAATCTACAAGTCGCCTACCTCCTTAATGCAAATGTCAATTTGAATTCATTGAAGATTAACTATAAGAATAATATTGACAGTTGAAATTGAGCCGGTTAGTAGAGTGATCTTGATGTAAATAATAATCCAACATTGTTTTCTAATTTGTTTGAACTTGTGTTTGCATAGAGTGGGTTTAGAATAGGTAGTAGAGTTTGCTTCAATCAAGAACAAGTTTTCAGGGTACCTAAGAAGCCCTTTTTCAAGGTCTCGTAAGGCCAAGGGCGTATTTATCCTCATGCCTTTTGATAATCAGAACCAGAATTGTGCTTAGGCAAAGGGCACGTCCTCTTCAAATAAAACAGCTTTAAATAGGGCCTTTGATAATCTATTGTTGGAATTGGAAGACGAAAATAAAGAATATCTGCCTCGTTAAGAATTTCTTAATTAGCTCAGTCTTTTGACGGAACTAGTGAAATGACAAGCTGCGTACTGCTTGTAGCGGGTCATGGCCAGATACTAGAAAAGGAAATAAGCGTAAGAAAAATTAATGATTGGGTTTAACCATTTGCTTATTTTTAAAGTGGAAAGTACAAAAAGTTTTTAATTTTATTTCATTCGTAAGTCTAAAATTAAAATGCCATTTAGCTTTTAGAATAATTTTCATCTATAAAGTTTCAAGCACATTTAAACGAGTCCATAATAAAATGTTCGGTATATAGTGAAAAAACTTCATTTTTATCCAGGAGTCCGGTAAATTCGCCCACTTGGAAGGCATTCCCAAGGCACTTTTGCCAGGCGTCGGAGGAAAACGAATTTTGGATTATTGGTGGACTATTATTAAAACGTAAATTACAAAACAAAATCGCCGTGTAGCAAAATAACTTAATATAAAAAGTTAACAACAGAAGTTTCTTTGCTATTGAACTTATTTAAGACAAGCCAAACAAGCCCTTCCTATTACAGGTGAATCTGTAGATAAAAACGGAAAGTGCCTAAAGGGTGCTCTTGTCCTTGGACGGGTTACTTTCTAGCTTTAAATGCCAATTATCAGAATAACAACGAAAATAAATTCTCTTTTTACAAATACAAGAATTATAACTACTGGAGCTGCTTATTAATTTTTTTTTTTACTTTTCTGTCACATTTTAAATTATACGTTATATTAGTCATATTTAACGTAATACCAGGTATTTTATTTATACATATTTATACCCATATTTATACCAGGTATTTTTAGAAATCGCTGAATAAATTTATTTCTTTTTCGTTCCAGGAGGCAACTGTTCAATGAAGTATATTTGGTCACAAATGCTGACAAGTACATTTATTGGTTACTAATAATACTGAGTAACGTGTTATAGTAACCTTGGTTCAAATTGCAAACAGGTACAAGCATTTTGAACGCTGGGCAACTGCCTCCGACTTTCCAGTTGAAAATATTGTCAACGATGGGACCACAGGACACAAAAACAAAAATGGAACGCTCCGCGATATTGAACTTGTTCTTCGTATTAAGCAGATTAAAGATGACCTTTTCGTCATAGCCGGTGACATGCTGTTTCAGGTGATATTTTGTGTCACTGATAGAGTTAGTAATAGCAATAACTTTGAAATAGGTCTAAAATATTCAGGGCTCTTAAATAATTGCAAGGGCTAGAGAATAAAATCCGATTTTCATGACAAAGTTTAGAATATTTAATCGCTCAATACGAATTGCATCCATTACTAAATGAAGCGCAATGTTTTGTAACAGGATCTTAATTTTGATTTTGAACAAGTTTTAAATTACTTCAAACTGAAGAGAGATGAGGGTGATCTTGCAATATACTACGACAAGCATCCGACGGGAGTTGAGACAAAGAGGGGGATCCTTGACGTTTGTCATACTACTAATAGGTGAGCCTAAGATGTTCCAGTAGTAAATATTGCCGCATCTACATTCATTTCGTATGATATTAATTTAAAATTAAATTAATCAATTAGACTATTCCTTATTACAGGGTCTTACGCTACCACTCAAAATCTACTGGAGCAGAAAATGGCTTCCAGAAAACAAGCGTTCTCTTCTATGGATTCCGCAAAGAAACGCTTCCGACCTTGTCCGAGTTTCTTAGAGAAAGGGAAAGTAACCAATTAAGCGTCTCCTGGAACAGTTACCTCTACTGGCTCATTAACATCAAGCGCAATCCCGTTTTTGGCTTGAAACTTCCGTCTGGGTTCGAACTCACTGGAAAGGTGGGCCTTAAGGACTACGTCCAATGGCTCAATTATTTTGAAGCTGAGGCAGCCCTATCTTCCAGAAACGAAAAAATCATGAAGCGTTCATATGCAAGGGTTGGCCTTGTTGGAAACCCGTCTGATGGATTCTTTGGCAAAACGATTGCCCTTTCCATCGCTAATTTTTGGGCGGAAGTTACAATTTATGAAAGCGCTCGAGTCTGTTTGATGCCACACCCCTTAAATGACCCAACAGAATTCGGGAGCCTCCGAGACCTCTACGGCATAAGCAAAAAGGATGGATACTTGGGTGGCCTTCGTCTACTGCAGGCCACTTGCAAAGCATTTTTCCAGTACTGCTGTGAGAGAGGGTAAAGCGATCATCCTGTGAAAATTCAAATAGGCTTTTCGTTCAAATAAAAAAATCGTTTATTTTCGTAGAATTGCCCTGGCCCGCCGAAATTTTACAATCAAGTACGACACAAATATCCCGCGACAGGTCGGTTTGGCCGGGTCCAGTGCAATTGTGACAGCGACTCTACGATGCCTCATGCAATTTTTCAACTTGTCAGAACATGATATGCCACAAGAAATGCAGCCCCAATTTATTTTAGATGTAGAAAAGGAAGAACTCTTCATTAACGCGGGCCTTCAAGATCGAGTTATTCAAGTAATTGAAATTATTCGAGAAAAATAAATTTAATATGCATTTGAATTTTCTTTTAGGTTTATGAAGGGCTTGTGTACATGAATTTTGCGGAAGATTTGATGAAGTCTCAAGGACACGGAAATTATGAATCAATGCAAACCGAGTCGTTGCCAAAATTTTGGCTAGCTTACATTAGTGATCCAAGCGATTCTGGTGTAATACACAGCGACGTGAGTCTGCGTTGGCACAAGGGAGAATCGGATGTGATTGAGGCTATGCAAAAGTTTGCGTTACTTACGGATGAGGCAAAAGTGGCAATCGAGAATCAGGATTGGACCACCTTACAGACAATCATGAATCAAAATTTTGATCTAAGGCGACAGATATACGGGGACACTGCGCTGGGGACCAAAACGCTGCGCATGGTTGAAATAGGAAGGCAGTACGGCGCAGGCGTGAAGCTTCCAGGATCTGGAGGGGCTGTTGTGGGAATGTCCTTAAGCGAGGAAGATATGGTTAGTGCTAAAAGCGTACCATTCATTTTTTGTACTTTTACGACTCCATTTTGTTTACAGATACAGCTTCGGCATGCATATCAAGAAGAGGGATTTGTCGTTGTCGATATCATCCCAAATTTACCGGAAGAAACTGCAAACGTAGTTCCCGAAGAGTGAAAATTATATGCTGCGTCGTTGAAAACCTCGTTTTCAAAAATACGAAATATGCAGTGATTTTATTTGAAAATCAAAAAAAAATTCTCATAACTATTTTTGAAAAAAAAAACTAAATAATTAGTGAGTAGTCTGCATAGGTTTTCTGTTCTCAACAAATATCAAGATCAGTTTTCGTTCAATATCTTTTTGTTTATAATAAAAGCTTTAGTAATTCACAATAAACTCCTGTACAAAATTTGCCTTCTATGCCATGGTGGGCTTGTTGTGCTTTTTTAATAATCAAATTACATTTAATCCATTGCTAAAAGCATGCAGCTTTAATTCAAGTGAGTTGGTAATTGAAATATCGCTGTCAATGATCAGAGACTTTGCTTTGCAGCAACTTTTTTTTCGGTATTTGTACCTTTTATTCTCGGAAATCATTAAGTAGTCTCTTGGTAATTTTGTTAGAAATGGCATTTTGTTGCGGAGTACTCCAGCATTCCAGCATCAACTATTGACCGCTCTTAACATACTAATTTCCAGCTTCCTTGTATAATTGTATAAATAATTTAAGAGCTTTTGTACATTTTAATTGACCATGCACTCCACAGGTCTTGGGCAGTTGAAGTAGGAAGGTTGTTTGTTTTTTGGCGAAAGCTCTCGAGTAAAGGTAATTTCTAAGCTTGAGTGCCTCCTTGTCAATAGATCAGGTTTCAAACTAACGTTGAGAGTTCGAGCGTTGGATTTGGAGACACGTCTTGAATTAATATCTTTTTATTGGTCTTCTCCTGGAAAAAAAAAACATTTTTGAAGAGACTGCAAAACCCTTCGGCAGTTACACGTTACTATTACTTTGAACTTTTACCTGGATCTCTTACCTTCTGCCATGTGAAGACGTGGTAGACCATGGCGCATCCACCAAAAATTATTGCCAGCCCTACGATTCCCGTCGTTACAAGGGCAGGAATGGCAAAGCTCAGATGCGTAAACGTGTAGAGGACAATGGCGGCCAAGAATCAATGGAATTGACAAGAAGAATCCGCCCGTGGCTGCTGCTCGGATCAACGTCACTTTGTGTAGAAAGCTCGTCGTACCAGGAGATCCTACAAACCAAAATATTGGGTTAATCGTCGTCTTAATGCCTTAGCACCTTTCAAAATTAAGAAGATTCAAAGCACGCAAAATGTTATTTAGCATCACGTCGATCTGAATAATTAGCGTGGCCTAATTTAGGCTACTTAAAATGTTCTCCTGTTTTGTTTTGTTTTGTTTTTTCAAAAAAATTTGACTCAAAATCATTAAAGCTAACAGCTCTCAATACGGAAGTGCGTTACAAATGTTTCAGCAGCCAATGATATTGTTTGCAAGAATTTAGTATTTGTTTTTTTTACAGTTTACCTGAAATTGCAAAGAAGTACTGCGCCGACGTTACAAGTAGCACACAGAGGCTAATAGAAAGGCACATTGCTGCCAAGCATAGCGTTACCTCGTACATCAATTTGAACTCACTGTCACTTCCACCGCCTACAAAAATTAGAAAACAAAATCAACAAAATAGCAATAAAACGTTCTTAAAATCCTACTGTTCCTGAATTTTGATCCCAACTCAAATGAAAAATTCGGATATGTCGGCAAACGCAAAAAATATTTGTTTGGTGTCTTTTTTTTAAATTAGGGATGATATTTTATCTTCTTGACTAATTGCAATAAAACAATTTGTAAAATTTAAATTGCACCACATTCTCGATGAATAGTGAGATTTATTACAAAGGATGATAATAAAAGTGCTTTATAATTTGGAACATTTTGAAACAGAAGATGTGATGATAAGCATCTTAATGACTCCCCTTGTTTCTTAAGCCTCCTGGACACTGTTGGAGCTCTAACACTTCAAAACAATACCCTTCAACGGCATTTGATTGATCAAACAATAACAACCAAGAAATTCAAAGGTTATTGAACGAATTTGCAAAAATGTCATTGACCTCTCCAAAACAGCTAATTTCAAATCTTACCGCTCATGTTAAGTGGCCAAACAATTTTGAGCAAGAAGACGAGCGAATTGAGTGCCAGGAGAAGTGAGAGGATGGAGAGGAGAGCTAGCGAGCGAAGTACGCCTTGACGAAAGGTACTTCCGAGCCCACTGTGGTGATGGATCGTTGACTGATTTTGACCGGAAGTGACATGGTGGTCCTGGTGGGAGACATTGTGGTGATGCTGGAGGGGAGATGTCAAGAAGAGTGAGCCATTTGACTTGGGCTGGGGTGAGGTAGGTGTGTTGTAGTTGCTCTGGGAGGGGTGGGAGGATGATCTGTGATGGTGTTGATGGTGGTGGGACGGGAAGTGTTGACCTTGACCTCTAAGGGTCCTGGACGTGTCCAAATAGGGCCTTGAAGTGTGTAAACTTGGATAGGACTGGTCCAAGTAGCCTGGAAGATTAACAGTCAATTTGTCAAAAGGATTCGTGACAGGGATTTAGGGTGTAATAATTCAAGGGAGCAGTCAAGTATCTCGATGTTTTTCCCTTGAAATGACACTCGTTCTTTTGTAAAATTCTCTGGAATTTTTATAAGAATCAAACCAAGAAGGGTGGGACTCCTAAATCCTTCCACTTCCTTACAAGATCACGAACAAAGTGCCTACCTGGAGAGCTTAAAATTTCCTACTACGCCACGAATCCAAACAATTAAAATTCAATCTTACTTTGGGAATTTTACTCTTACGATGTTGAAAACAGAAAAGGGAAAGTGAGGTTTTGCTGGTATACCTCCTGACCTAGAATTTTTCTAATTCCTTCCCAACGCCTCTAAATCTTTTGTCAGTTTTAGTCTTATAGCTTTCTACCCTCCCTTCTTATGTAAATAGATGATGACCAAAATTTTTACAGTGGAAACTGCCGAATTTTCAAAAAGAAAAAAAAAACACTGGAAGAATTTCAATGTAACTAATTGAACATAACTCAATTTTCAAAATCTACTTCTAGCATTACTGGAAACTATACAAAAGAAATTTACAAAGAATGTTTTCAAAGATCAGATCGGAGTACCACAGCCGCAACCCTCTACACAGTTTTTTTTTAAACTGCTTTGCTTTGGTCGGTTTAAAAAAAAATGTTATAAAATTTCAAATTAAATGTGCAGATACTAGTGAAAGGCTCTTTATATTTGTGTTTTTTTTTTAAATTCCAGTCAGTCCTTCTTACTTTGACTATGAGAGTGAGGGTGGGATGGACTAATGTGACCTTCCAGGAACCTGGTGGGGTCAACGAGTATCTGTGGCTGGACATGTTGAATGTGACCAGAGCGGTCACGGTGGAGAGACGCCGACCCTTCGCCGGAGTGTGATGAGCTGGTAAGGGGGTGTTGAATGGGGATTGAGAGTCCTCCAGTAGTGCCATAATGACTTATTGAATGCTTCAACATGTCTGCAAGGAAGGATTAAATAAATTACAAATTAAAAACATTGTGGATGCTGAGCACTCCTGGCTGGGGTCAATGGACAGGTAAAACATTGGGAGGCTTCATTCAAGGGAGTCTAAGCACGTGGAGTGGGAACGTGGTGCTGAGGAACAGTGAAGTTCAACCTGCACACTTCATTAGAGGCACTTAATGACGCAGTCTGTAGGCTCAGAGCAGACAGGAGGGTTGTTAAGGGGTATTGTTGTGACCATGCTAGTCAGTAGAACAATGTAGTCAAATCACTTAAATTTTACCATCCTGACAGAGGAACAAAAAGAACAGAGAAAGGTGGTGTTAATAGATAAAAGAAAAAAACTGGTGCATTTAAGCGTTTTGCATTTGCCTAACTTTTTTAAAGCAAAACGCCCTCGGACCATATTTTACGCCCCTCTTTGCCTAGAACGACGGCGCATTCAAGTGCAAATAAAAAAAATTAAATTACATAAAAAAAAATTTCTATGAGATCAGTAAAAAATTACAATTTTGTATTGAAGTTTTGAACCATTTGAAAAACAAAAGAAAACAAAACTCTTACCATTTATGAACACTTTTGCTTTTAGATCCCTCAATGACTGTTATCATTATTTGAGCTGCAAAAATGTAAAGCAGCGTTCAACAGTAATTACGGAGATTACGGTATTCCAAAAAATGTAAAGCTATAATTTCAATGATACTTGTTTTCATGCGTACATTATTTCCCGAACTGATAGTTCTATTTGCTCAATATCAATTAATTGCAATTACTCTATACCTTGATAGTTGATACATAAAAATTGAAAGCAATAAAAGGTGTGGATTTTGCTATAAACCTACCTTTGAATAATCCTTTCAATTATAGAAGATGTCATAATCGTCGAACTTTAAGGGGCGGATACGATGATTCTGAATCTTCACTTAACCATTTGTTAACGCTAACTAGCGATGAGCAAACCCTATTTGCACATTCTCTGACAACTTTTTCATGAAAAAAAAATCATAACATTTCCATAGGGTTACGTTTTGCGCATATTCTGTTACACAGCTTCGTCATGTCATGCCTATAAATGGGTAAACATAAAGCAGATCATTTGCGTGATTGACTTGGAGTTGGATAGAAAATCTGCTGTTGAAAAAGGGCCCTGTGATGAAGATATTTTGTTGGTAAGCGTAGCGCTTGAAAATGGAATGTTTGCACGTAAATAAAGCTTCGCTCAAGGAATTTGATACGGATGACTAGGTCTTGCTGAGCGGCCTCAAAATAAAGGGCTGAATTGACGTTTTGGATCAGCGTCTCTCGTGTGTCCGTTGACTGAAGAATGAAGAATTGAATAGGAAAAGACGCCCAACAGAAACCAATTACACATCGAACAAACATCATCCCCACCTCCACCCTCCTACTTATGCAGGTAATCTATGCATTCTTTTATGCTTAAGATCACAGGGAAATTATCAGAGCTAAATTACTCATCACTCAAAAACTCCTTTCTCTGTCCTCAGGGGAAATCAGCTCCGGAATTAGTAAGCACAACAGTGAAGATGAAAAAAAAAATTAATCTTGTAATTCAGGTGAATCACCAACAAAGCATTCCGATTTTTTTTTCTAAAATCAATTTTCCATTGCGCTACTGCACTACGCATCCCATTTAAGAGTGTTTGCATAACATTATTTATTCTTCGACCCCAAAGCCATAAATAATGGGCCAATTTGAAATTCTTAAAAGTTTTCTCTAAAGGTAATCTTTAAACTTGTACTAGAAAGTTATTATTTGAGGAGACTATTTAAGGTTTATCGTAAAATCCTGTGCCTAAAAATAGTTTAAATTTTGTTTTCATTTTTACTTTTGCAACACTTTTCACAATCACAGACCAAATAGGAAGCTAAATAGGCAGAAATATAGAATATTAATATTATATTATATATATATATATATATATTAAATTATAATATTTTGATGTAGTTAACTTTTTGGAAAACATTTCTTTTACCGCTTGAACTTAATTCAATTTTTACTGAACTTAATTGTTTTTTAGACTCTGGTGAAGGATTTCGGTCTTTAGTGGTGCTTACTAAACACGGTTATTTATCAAACTTCCGTATTCAAAAGCTTTAAAATTCGTAACCACTTTTTTGTTGTTTAATTAGATAGCGAGTCTGATTGTTACTAATTACCTTTTGAAATAAATTTTGCGGGCGTGGAGAGGCCTCATCTGAATCCAATTAATTCTTCATAATGTCAACAAGATTTCCGAATCATGGACTCTGTTCTTCATCCCGAGGAGCGGTGAATTATTGCCTTGTCCAATCAATGGAAGGTGTGGCTCCATAACTCAGGCCCTCTTTTTCAATAGGAATTGACATTCTTCCACTATCATCCCTCCATTCTTAATTTTCAATCAAAAACTAATTGCCCAGATCCACTTAAAACCCACTCAACTTTCACCCTTGGCAGCATACCTCACTTTCACTCTCGCACTCTGCTGCACTGTCGAGTCTTAATCAATTGACAGAGCGTTTGGTGGGCGGGCTGTGACCGGTTCTTGAGTAGGCCTAAAAATCCTCTATTGTTGTTGAAATGTGGGAATAAATTCCTGGACGTGGGCCAATGCTCCTGGGTCGTCAGAGCCTGATCTTTTTACAACTTTCGTCCCGGTCTGTTGCCCATGTCATGTCCACAGCCTCCAATTGTTCTATGGGCACTTGGACCAGAGGACTAGACCAGTTCCCTCCTGGTAGTGAAGTGGAACTTAAGTGAATTGAATACAAATGCTCCCTTCAACCCTCTCCAAAGCACTCCATGAAGGGGTTGCTTCCCTCATGCTCTCATGCCCTTTTCTTTCCCATCTGTCGTAGGATCTTCGAGGACGCTTTTCAAAAACGTTTTCGAAAAGTTGTTTTTCACAAAAAAAAAAGTTTTCAAAGTTATCATTTTTTTTACATTTAAAACTGTGATCGGAAACTTAAATTTAATTTAAATCTAATTTTTATTTAAATTTAAATCCTATGAGGGAAAAACAGGAAGCGAGGGATTAATGCGCTCCTTTTCACTGTTGTGGTTGATTAAGTTGGATGAGTGATTTTGGTTCCTTTGCTGTTGATGCTGTCGTGATGCTGGACGACGAGAAAGAAAACATGCGAACCTTCGGAAGATTTGAAAGATGAAGAAAAGGCTGTTCCTGTTCGTGAAGGTCGGTTGAAAATCCCTTTTGGAATGCCGGTTGCCCTAACCACTTCAACTTTTCCTTTCTACTTCAACGGAGACCAAGAAATAATTTTCAGTAGTCAGAGGGCCCTAATATTTAAATATTGAACGGTAGGTTGTATTTTCAAAGTTTCAGAAAAAAATATATACCGTGCGTATCACCAGAAACTGAACACCTCATTTTGTTACCATTGCCAATAGCTAATTGTATGAAGTGACCTTTGTCGTAAATTTATTTTCTCTTAACGTTGCCAATGATTCATTTTAGATTATGCAATTGCTTTTGCCTCAAGATTCACTCATAGTTTAGCCAAACAAATGAATTGTTTTTTATGGTGTTCAGTTTCTGGTGATTCGCTCGGTATATATAAAATTGAAAGAATCTAAATAAAATTTTATAAAAACTAAAGGTGAAATACTGGTAAAGCCAAAATTAATGATAAAATTAAGGGAAGGAGCGATTCGAAGCCTTTAAATAGAAACTGTTGGTGTAATGACTTGAGTGGCACATTATGAGAAATTTTGAAAATGGCTTTTCGTATCAATTCCATTAAAACTTCACGCTACAAAAAAGGGACACCGGAAGAAGGAATTTAACGCTAAGGAACTCGTTCCAGGGAATAACCCTTACATTGGAGCCTATCAATAATTAATTGCAGGCAACTCTAAAATTTCAGGTTTTTATCTTTGTCCACGACATAGAAACCCACTGGGGGTCTTCAAAATGTAAAATTTTCCCAATTCTTTTTTGGCCGTTAACTTTCTCTGCCTTCAATTTCACCTGCTGCTGCACTAACAATTGGGGCGTGTAGAATGGGGATGTTTGTGTATCCGTTACTTGTAATAACCGGAAGCTGCTACAAAACCGAAAACTGACTTTTATTCAAACACTCATTCTGTGCAATTAGATGACGCAGCACAGCAGTCTGGGACTTTACATTCTGTTTCTCCAGCTCCTAATTTCTGGTGGCAATAAGTTACAATACGAACAAAATAAAAATTTATGTTAATTATTGTCATGTTTTATGAAGTCAACCAGCTCCAACAAAACGAACAGCCCACCTGCTTTGTACCGTTTTTCTTTACAATCGGCGATGTCAGTAAAACGTTCGCCAATCAAACATAATTTCCCAGCCCCCAATCCCGTTTCCTAGCAGTATGAGAAAGGAAATAAAAGCCCAATTAAGAATTGCGGAGAAAGTAGAAATCAAGCTCATCCACCTGAAAAGAAGCAAAACTTCGAGGTTACAGATGCTCAAGATGTCCATTCTATATTGCTTAAGATTCAAGATCAAATGAAGGCATTCGAAACCACAATGACTTCGGTTATGGAAGACACTGGGAAGATTTCGAAGATTTGTGCGCGATTGGACGACATTGAGAACAGGCTCGAAGCTTACAAGAACAGCGCAACTATCGCTGAAGCCAGAATTTCTGATCTCGAAAAATCTGACCAAGCCAAGGATCAAGTTATCAATGCACCTAAGGCTCAAATTGCAAGACTTATTGACGAACTAAGCAAACCCAACGTACTAATTCAGGGTATCGCAGAGACACCGCGAGAAGACACCCTGGTTGTAGCAAATATCTTTCTTGCTTATTACAAGATTGATCCTACCGAAGAAGTTTACCGCATCGAATAATTTATACCAAACGCTGACAAGCCCAGACCTTTCAAAAGTTCGTTTGCAATCGTTAGTTCTTCGGAACCTAGCGCTCAACCTTCATAGTCAACTCAGGGGCCAACGTTGTTCATTTACTGCAGATCTCACACCTGAAACTCGAGCCGAGCAATGGAGAAGGCGTCAAGCCAGCACATCGGATGGACGAGCAACACAAAGCTTAAACAACATTCGCAGCGGTAAAGCTGTTCCAACCAAATCAAACATTTGAGAAGCAGACAGCCCAGATCACAGGACAATCAATCTAAAACCACTGACTATGGCTGGCATAAGGCTGTAAATAATACTTCTACCTTTTTTTTATATCTTTAAATATAAATTATATTTATATATGGGCGAATCTTGGCTTTTTTAATATAGAACCTTGCAACTTTTGGGGTTCTCGAATCTCGATTATCTTTCAACCATGTCCTTACGGAATGCCTCTCCAGCGATCGAGAAAGAGCAAATTTTACAATGCTGTGTCCCGATACTCCGGTCTGTAACATTTAAAACTTTACTAAACTTATATTGCTTTTAAATTTTTTCAATCATTTTAAAACAACTATGTCTCATCCTTATAAGTTTTAAATAATTTTGACTTTACTGTATACAATTTAGCCGTGGGTTCTTTGGAATAATGATTGACTTAAAGTACGTTAGATGTTAAGTTATTCTGTAAAAAAAATTTTTCTACTTGATTCTTACTAACACAATAATGTTGATCTTGGGCTTGCCATATATCAATAAAATGATTGATTGATTGCAATGTTTAATGGAATACGAATGAAATTTTAATAAAGTTGTTCTTCAGAGTAATAGTTTCCAAGCTTTCAATAGCTTTCAAATGGGATTGGTAAAATGTAATACGAAGTTGCAAATGCAATACCAAAAATGCTAATTTTTGACACTTCCATCTCAAGTTGCTAGCTGCAGACATGCAATATATTTCTTTCCCCTAGGATATCCAAATTCATGACATAAGTCTCGTAAAAAAAACTATTGTACTACTAATTGTGATAATCGTTGTGAGAAGTTTGCGTTGCGCTAGATGATTAAGTATCGAAAACCTTATAATAAAAAAAACATTAGGTTCAAAGTAAAATTAAAGCGAAATTGAATAGTTACGCCTAAATAACATACACACTAATGCTGACGATGAATGCTTATGTAATTAACACCTGTGTGCATAATTTATGATACTTTTGTCACTGACGATATGGTTTGATCAAATATGGACACTTTCTTAGAGGCAAATTGAGGTTTTAGTGAGTGGCTAAATTTTATTTGTACCGTATTTTCTCGACTATAAGGCGCGCCTTATCTGAGAAATTTCAGGATTTAAGAAAATTCAAAAACAATAAATTTAATTTCAAATTTGTCTAATACAAATGCGAAGTTTTGTTTTAGGGCTTGTTTACCGAGACGTCAAGCGGCTCTAAAATTTTTTGTTAAACCCCCAGGGATAACTGCCAGCACACTTGAACATTGAACCGCTTCCTTTACTTCGGGGTTCAGGTGAGCCGTACAGGAGTCATACACAAGAAGTGACTCATCATTTTTCGGTTTCACGATTTCCAATCACGATGGCTCGTTCTGCTACCCGAATCTAGAATTCGGGAGTGAACGAATTTCTAAGGGACTTCAGTTAGGGATCCATTTCAATAAGTTTTGAAAAGTCAAAGAATTGTTTTGTTAACTTAAAAAGTTTAACGCAAAAGACATGAATTTAAATTCGTTTAGCGGTTTAAAGTTAATTTTTTTTACGGTATTGCAGTCTTTGAGGCAATTCGAGAATCGGCTTATAGTCGAGGAAATACGGTACTTCCGAGTGTATTTCTGGAAAGTTATGGACAAGAGGGGTCAATTGTATATATTTCCGGAACTAATGTTCTTGCTTTTGACAACAATTGGTACACAGGTATTTGCCAAGAAAGGCAATCCTGACGGCGCGCGTCCGAGAAACCCTTGCCCGAGTAATAATGATTAAGTACATTTAAATAGCCAAATCTAATAAATCTAAACTGGTATCCGTCTAAGCTGCTTGCAGAGTTGAAGGGAAGACAGACTGCCGAAGCGTTTTTAGAAATGATCCAGCCCTCAACGCCACTGTCGCATGTGGAACGTATCTTAAGCATAAGTTTTCTACAGAAGAGGATTGCAATGAACGTTGTAAACATTGCCTACCTTTGGTTTTGACGTCGAGGTGCTCCAAATCCCTAAAGAAACTGTCACATTATTACGGTACTTAAATTAAACTTGACGAATATGAAGATTGAAGAAAATTGAAAATGATTTCTTTTTTTCAATTACAACTAGCTATGTGTAAGCTGAAACCGGATACAGGGCCCTGCAGAGCCAGTATCCTAGCGTGGTACTACGACTATCACAAGGAGGAATGTCGTACATTTGTCAGTTTACATCATGGCAACTTATATTTACAAACAGAGTTCGCGTTAATTTTCGTTTATTTTTAAACGGTATTTTAGGTCTACGGAGGCTGTAAAGGAAACGATAACAGATTCGAGACTCAATACGCCTGTATGCTTCGATGCGGATACTTGGCCATGCTTGAGCCAAAGCCAAAACCAAATATTTGGAAGCTTCCAGTAGGGTTCAAACATGAAGAATTTTAAAGCGTAACTTTCAAAACTTACCTGTTTTCAGATGAAAAACTACTTGACTTTGCCCGAGCACATTTCAAAATAATTATATTAATTTGAATTAAGTTATAATTATAGTAATTATTATGGTTAGAGTAAGTGAATTGTCCGGTAAATTAGAATATTAAGTGTTTCAGGGGCGGTAGATAAATCGTAGTTTTGTTTCAAGTAGTACGCAAAATGACCTAAATTGAAAATATACAACGAGCTCCAATATATTATGTTAATATAATGTATTAATTGTGGTATAATGGTATTAATTAATATATATTATGTATATCAATAAATTTCGACACTATTGACACATCTGTTGTTGCTTTATTTTTCATTAAACTCTCTCAAACAAAATAATAATTACAGCAAACCCCTAACATCAACTTCTAAAGATTAACTATATTAACTTATCCTTCACATTTAAATAAAGTTAATTGTTGTTTGCATAAAACAATTTCTAAATCGCTACAGTCAAAAGCATACAGTAAACGAGTAGACTACTGTTGTTCTACTCTTAAAACCAACCCAGCAATTTGGGCCCTTATTTTCAGAACAGCATTTTCCTTTTCTTCAAAAACTAATACAGTATTTGTTTCTTGGGATTTTAATAGTTTGTACACATGTATATACTGGGTTTTAGTTTTTCTAAAATCAAACTCTAAAAGCAGTGTTGGTGTATTTGAAGGAAGCATTTTTGTAAGTGTTAGTATTAAAGTGCAGTGGTGGTGACATTTAAAAACAATTGATTAACGCCGTTGCTCCTTGACTTATTAACTGTAATTGATATTTGATTTTGAGTGGTTTGAGTCTTGAGTAATCGTTTTACTACAATCTTTCGGAAAGGACAGCAGAGCCCCGTTTTAATGGATTAGTCCGCAAAACCCAGACCATTACAATCATTGAAGCAATTAAGACCACTCCCAGTGTGTTAATTATTACGGCTTCCAGCACTTCCAATCGGTAATTACTATTCGGTTCGGTCTCTCTAAACAAACAACCAAAAGAATCTCATGAATATTTGCAAATCAAAGCAATATTAAGCAATATACACCCATATAGAGGATTCATAGTAAGTCAATCAATTTTTCTAATTAACTAAAATTAAAATGAATGTATTTTTAAGTTTGAAGTAAACGTCACGGATAATTAGCAGACACGGAAAGTAACATTTAACTTTTTGAACCTAATACTTATTACTACAAAATGGCACAGTCTTTCAACCTTAAGCAAGCGTTACAGGGTTAGCAAACTCGACGAATACAACACATCTAGTGGATTTCAAAAGTACAAAAAACCTTTTGAACAACTCAACTGTTCTACACAAGCTAATGAAACTGTAGTAACATGCTTTAAAAAAAACGCAGGAATAGGGATTTTAGTAACCCTACAAAATAACAAAACAGGATTTGTTCCGGACATGGTATTTTGCGCAAAGTGAACCGAAATCGGCACGGAATCGTTTGAACCGCTTCAAAGGTCGGTGTGATATGTCATTCGAAGCGAGCCCTTTTGCCCAGCTCGGGCATTAATTGTAAAAAACATGGATATTCCAGCGGCGGCCAAAACTGCAGCTAGAACGTTAATGAAGATGGCTTCATCTGATACCCAGAGTTCGTATCCACGATAGTTTGTTGCGGCAGTGCTGTATACGTGCAAATAATTAATAGTCTTGCTGAAGCGAATAAGCAGCGCACGAAACAAGACAGAGCTTGACTTGATGGCTACTTCTAGCATATATTTTTCGAAAAAATTAAAATAACTAAAACCTGTCAAAATCATACGAGCCCCAAAACCATAATTTTTCGAGAAGCTTTTCCCCAACCAAAGGCAAATTACCATGTGCTTACGAGCCAAATTTAAGATTTCGAACTTAATCATTTCCCACACCCCAAATTTGTTCAATTTGTCCAGGTGGAATGGAATGGTAGCAAATGATGCACTTCAGAATTTTAAAATTAGCCATTGACAACATGGTAGTGTTTAAGGTTGTAAGATTGTATGATTTTGACAGAATTTCGAACAACGTATTTGAAAAACGAAACTTACTTTAGGGAAAAGAAAGCGGTTTCCGTCAATCCAACGATGGCAGTGATGCAAGCCATGATGAATGTGATGATGCCAAAGGTGGAATGCGTTGGAATGAGGGAAGCTCTGCAAGCTGCCGTACCTCCTTCGCAGCACAACAGGATCAGAAAACTAAAGAATCCAACGACGAACTAAAATTTAGAAAATAAATATTTGTTTATAAATAATTTTTCGATATAATATTATATTATTTTAAATTACCTGAATTGCAAAAAGACCCATTGTGGCGAGTCCGAGCCAAGAGTGCAGAGAGTAGAAGTGAGGTATTTTTGGAAATGCCAAGTCATGTGAATCCCAAATGGTGAGAAACCCAATTGCAATGCAAGCGATGGCCAGTGAATGGAAAATCGTGTGAAGCAATTTCACTATCAATTTCCGACAGCAAGTCATCAGTCGATAGAATAGCATGGCTGAAAACCGGATGTTTTAAAAACCAATTACTCTACCAATAATCTATTATAAAATTCATAATTTGAATTTTCAAAAGAGTCTTACAAAATCCAGAGAAGAAAATGAATCCTCCAATCATAAGCGTAGGGTGAAAATTAAACTTCAACGGAAATTGGTTCAATTTTGGATGCTTCACGTAGTCCTCCTATAATCACAAATAAGTACGTGAATTAGACTTGTTTGTATTGCATTAAATTTATTCTGCTAGTGTACAACTGTATTGAGGTGAAGGAAAACTAACGGAAAAGTATTAAACTATTAATTGTTTTATACTCAGATAAATCTGCGTATATTTAAAATTCAAAAATAAAACGAAGACGTTCCTCATTTTCATTTTTTTTTGTATTTGCATTTTTGGTTTAATTATCAAATTATGAAATCTTCAAGAGAGGAATTTTACTCTCGAAAATTAACTTTAGTTTGGTTAAAATTAAGTATTTCAAAGCATTGTTGTAGTTGCAACTACGATTGAAACTAAAAATTAGGAGTGTACCCATAATATTTGTTTAATAATTACGCAATTATTTAAAACAGCAATAATCTCACCCAACTAAATCCTCCGCCATACATAAGGACCCAGAAGAGGATCAAGGTCAAAGAGGCGACAAGGAAGATGCTTGTCAAGAGCATAGAAAAAACAAAGCCAATTTTACTCGCCATCCCTACAGAGTCTTCTTCTTTCGTCCTGAAATACAAAGTAATAAATTATTCAATTAGCGTGAAACAAAACACCCAACACGAAAGCATATTTGCTTTTTTACTTCACTAGTGTTAGCTCTTCAACGACTGCCAAACTTTTGTTTACAGTTCAAATTAAATTTATAATTAGCATTAATCGATTTATAGGTTCATTAACCGAAAAGTCATAAGGAGGCATACACGGGGTCATCATCCGTCTGCTGTGTTATTATTAGTATAAAACTAATCGATCTCTGCCTGGTGTCACTTCTTCAAAAACAAAGTGAATTTCATGGCCACGCGTGCAATATATCGTTTTTATCGATATATCTATTTGAATAGGCCGTGAATCGCTTTCAAGAATCTTGATTTTATGAATAGAAGACAAACGCTTTTACTTCAGCATTTTCAATTCTATGAAGTTCACTCAACTCTCGACGCTTAAATTTATTTTCGGATCAGCCTTGAATCTTAAGATTCCATCACTCTCACGCTATAACACATTCATAATTACAAAATTTCAAGTGTAACTTCAAAATACAAAATTCAAATGCTAAAATTATAGAGCTTGTTAATTATGTCTTAGATTATTATCAGTTAAATACAGATTTAAATTTTCGTATTTTGATTTGGGCCCTCAAATTTTTAGTATTATTTTTGTATATCTAATTTTGTAATTTTTATATAATGTATTGCACACGCCCTTGTACAATGAGCCCTTGATACGGCTCAGTATATTCCAAAGTACAAAAAAATAGATCACATACGAAGAATTTATTGACAGATTTTCTATCCAAGGTCAACTTTCTACGATTGCAACTTCTCCAATTCGTTCAAAGCAAAAAAAAGAGTCATGTTTTCAAAACTTTCAAATCCAGATTCCAAATATTTATTATGCTGTCACAAAACATAGCGTTAGCACGTAGAAGCTCGTAAAAGGAAATTGCAGCAATTCAATTCAAAACTTGGTCAACACATTGCGTTGACCAACTTTTAAAGTGCTGTGGGCTCTAGTGGTTTCATTCCCACGCACAGTAGAACTTCAACAAAACTAACCAAAATTGAAATTTTCACCCACATCAGCACAATTAAAATTTCATGATAAAACTAGCCCAATGGTAACTGTAACTCAACTGAAGGGCGCACGAATATATGTTTACTAATTTACTTTTAGTAGTCACCCGGCGTCGAAGAGCTGTGACATTTAGTAATCAAATCGAAATTTTATGCTTTCCCTTTTCCATTGTCAACTTTTCAGTGTAAACAAGGACTGGGAAATTGCTGATGTGGTTTCATGCATCATGCTCAATGAATTCTTTGAAGATCGTTATTTCCTACAAGGAATTATAAGAACCAATACTCGTATAATATGATTTCTCTTTCGAGACCTCTGAAACGATATTTTGAGGCTCAGAAAACGCATAGGCGTAGCCCACAACCTTGTAAATATTATTTTCAATGAGGTAATGTTAGTGGGCATTTTAATAAAGCATATTTATTATTAGGGAGGCTGTGACGGAGGAGATGTTTAAATTAAGATGGCATTGAGTCCCTATGTAAGTCAATTGTTTAAGTAGCTAAAAACGTTGCAAAATCGGTAGAGGCCAGAAAAGGGACGGCGACAATTTATTTGCCTAGGGAAGACTTCACCTTAAGTCCGTTTGAAATTTTACAGGAAAGTCTATATACATTCGTGGAACAGAGGGCCATTAAATTTTGCAAATTGAATAATTGCCATTTCAGTATGAAAACGGTGTCAAGTGCTTAATATTTTCTGCAGGGTGTAGACTTTAATATTCCGTTTTAAGAAGGGTGCTGTCGTAATTTTCAAAGTAAATAACGACCTGCAGGTTTATATCATCAACAAGAGCGAGCGGCTACTTGTTTCATACATACTAATTAAAACGTCATCCTTTTACAGAAAGTGGGCATCTGCTTGTGGTAAAAAAAAAGATACTGTAATGCAAATCTGTGGCTTAAACCTAAAGCCAGATACACAACCTTAGAGCGCATTAACACACTTAAGAGACGCACATGATTAACTTTGCCAAACAATCATTCCCGGGGAAAATTTTTCTACAAGGTGTATCAGTATTTTCTTGAGCTTATCTTGTATTTTAGAAAATTTCTAAGACTCAAAAATACGTCGCCGAGAATAAGAAATATCATCAAAACCAGAATTGAAATTATACTGCAAAAACTGGTTTTTCACTTTATTAAAATTACTCAGGGATTATAAATGTGCAAGTGTGGAATCCTTATTCAACCAAGTATTTTACATAACATGAAACATTATGGTGATGAATATATCAGACATACACATAAATGGTTTATAAAGCTCAGCATAATATTGCCAATATTTTCTATACACAAGTTGAACAAATTAAATAGGCTCTACAAAAGTATGTCAGTCTCAAAACCCATTCATATTTTAATAATCGAGACAAAATTTCAATATCAAAGATGAAGAGATACATAACAAATTCTGAGAGAACATTCTATAAAACCAGCAACCGTATAAAAACGAATTTTTGAAATAAGGAAATTGGGATGCCTCAGAACAGGGTTAAAAATTGGGAGAGAAGGCATAATGGCGGCGGCAAACCGGGATGTTGAAAAACCAGCTGAATAAGTGGTCATCAAATCTGAACTTTAAATGCACAATTATTGTCGTGGCAGAACGAGATGTGGATGATGCCCTATTTGATTTTGATGTCCTCAAACCTAAAGCAATTGCTGACACTATTCACAGTGGGATGGGCACGTAGGAAACTGGGGCACATCTTTATGCAACGTTTGCTCCATTACAAGACACAAATAACAATCAAAACAACTTAATTACGTGAGACAAAAGGTGTAAAGCGGAAATGCAGGTGACCAAACGGTTTTAACTTGACGTAACTCTACACTTTCACATTATTACACAAGGCTTCATACTGGAACCCTGCTTAAAACTGCAGCTTTTTAAAGTAGATCTCGTTACTGTAGGCGAGGCAGAACAAATCAAAGCCATTTCCGTTCCTCTATGGATGAAAAACACTTGAAAATCGCCCTAATCCCCATTAATTACACGTAACACTCCATTTCCACATCACGTCGTGTCCTAGACTTAATTTTGAGTACGTTGTTTTTAGCCTGAGCGCAGCTTGCGTTGAATTAATTAGATTCGTGCGATCAGTAAAATGCACTTGCAGACGCAGTTTAGCAAGGCATTCACATACGTGCAAGAGTCAAAATTAACAAGATGAAAATCTCGAGATCGAATCCTTATATGATTTTTGATATAGCTTTGATTTTTTTTTAAATTTATAGATGCAATAACACAGAAAATCGAAATCACAAACAAAAATCATTTCCTACCTTCTACTGTATTATTTTGTCGTTCGAACTCATTATAATTTTTAAAACTAAATAAAATAAAAATGCTGCTAATAATTTTGAATTTGAAAATTTTAATTTACAAGCTTGTAATTTTAATTTTACCTCATTTTCCTGGACGACTTTTGCGTTGATCTCTCAATGGCTGCTTCTTCTATTGACTTCTAAAGGAACTACAATAACATTTGCTGCTAAAACGTCCTAACTTGACCAGAATTTGTAGACCAAATCCTAGCCTCTCTTGTCAATAATTGCTTTTTTCAACAGTGCCCTATAATTCCAAGTCCTCCTTTTTCTTTGTTTCTGTTACAAGGCTCCTTTGAGGAAATCCAAGATCTCGAGTCACTTTTTAGGAGAGTAAGTGGGGAAAATGCTGTTTGAGCTCCTTCGACCCTTCTTGTTTGGAAGGCCAAGACGAGACACTGGTTTAGTGAACGTAAAAAACGTGTTCTGCTTCAGATTCGACCCAAAAGTGAAGGATGAAGGGGGAAGTTTACAATGGAGGAGACGCACCCTAGGAAACCGTAAATCTCTAGCCAAGGGATGAAAGCAGCACAAGTCCTTTGCAACGCACTGTGCGATGTGCTAAGATTCAAAATTATCCAAGGCAGCCTCAATATAGACAACGATCCTAAGTTTATTTTTCTAAACCTCTGCACTCACGTTGTACACAGCTACGCACCCCACGCTACGCTTCGAGTGGGGGTTGCTCTTCATTGTTGACTTTCAAACATCCCCCTCTTTTAATAACGCCACAAATGTTGCGATAACTTTGCCTCCAACTTGCATGCTGATTGGGAATCAACCTCTCATAATAAATGACATTTTTTTTTACATAATAACTCTAAAAGTGTTTGAAAAAAAAAACCAGGAGGTCCTACAGGTTCTTTGTAATAAGTAATGAAATCGTCAAATCGGTCCAAAAAATTTTTTTTTAACATTTGTAAATTAAATCAGTTTTTTAAGTTTAAAAAAATTTCGTTTCAATGTTTTCATAAGATTTAATACATTGCAGTCCATAATATGGAATTACACATTTGTCCTATTTGCCAAAGCGTTTGACTTGGCCGTAGGCTTTTCCCCGAAAAATTTGACGCTGTTATTTTTACCAGTGGTTAGAAATAGGCAACTTTAAAATTGAGAGCACTTGGAACTACGCTAAGTTATAACGCATAATCGATATGATCATTGAAATGGGTGCCCAAAGTTGGAATGTTGTTAATTTTTTCTCGGATATTCCCAAAGAATAATGCAGAAGAAGTAGCAAACCATCGTTGGACAACTTTATTAAGTTGAATTGCATTTGAATTGTCAGAAGAAAAACATGTTTATTTGCTTCAAAGTGTCCTACATGGAGCATGAACTTTTTGGCCATTTAGTGGCACATGACATATTACTGACATAATTCTTGACAACAAAGGGAGGAGCATTATGCTCGGGAAGAGGAATCTAAACTAAAAGGCTTTTTATTCCTTCCTGGCAAAAAATATTCCTTGTAAATAACCTTAGCATTAGAGTTTGCCCTTTTAGGTTGATCCAATTTCACTAAAAAGAAAGGCAAAAAATCTCATAGCATCAATCAGGCGAAACAAATTGGAAATAAGGAAGTGAATCTATCATCGTGGCTCCAAATTGAAATTTCCTCCAAAGATGATTCTGTAACAAAAAAAAAGTAATGGACGTCGGAGGTCGGACGTTCTGTTCCTATTTTTTAGACCAGTACTTTCATTGCTGAGGTTAGGTACTACAGTAAAGCAAAACCTAAATCTTATTTCGGGAGTAAATTTAGAACAGGGTGTGACAGAACCTGATTTTCCGGATTTAGTCATTCAATTTCATTTCAAATTATTCTGGGAATAAAAATAAATAAAATACAATTTTTGGGGATGTTAGCCCATATTTTATAAAAATTGTATTACGTTCTCGAGTATGAGATCTTCTTTGAATGCTTATACACATTTACAAAGACAAAAAAAAATTATTTGTAATTAATGCTAAGAATTTTAAAGTAAGAATTGCTTTCATTAAAGTTACATTATGGTAAATATTATGGCGAGAATAATTATAATTTAACAATATCAATTATATTTGAAATTTATGAAACATGCATTCTCCTTTAAGATACAGTCATGCGCATCCAATTTTTTATTCCCCAAACTTGATCGTGTCTCAGGAGCCGCGAACCCCAGAATAAAATGCTATTTTTGGCAGTAAAATTCAATTTCCGGTTACCACACTGTGAGAGGAAGAGGCCTTCTTTTTTACTACTATTTTTTTAAAAGAAGGGCCTTTCTGTAGCAAATTAAACGAAATGTAGGGTAAGTAGTTGGACGGAAAATTAGCCTCATCTGTTTGCTGTTCCTTTCAATTGAGGAAGTTTCAATCATTTCCTAATTATTTACAACTCTGCTGCCTCGCCGTCGCATCTCTCACTTAATTCAGAGATGACTTTTTATTGCAGAAAGTCTGCATAGTCGTCATTCGAAATGCCCATTAGAAATGCACCTGAGGCAAAAACTCACAGAATTTCAAACAAATCAACTGCTGCACTTCGCCCGAAGTGATTTCCCTACAAACCGCCGCGTAACCAATGGAATCACTTGATTGACTCACAAAGGCAAGAAAACGTGGGATAATGAATTGCTTGAATACGCATGTGTGGAGAGCTCACGTATATGGTACTACCTAATGATGAGAAAACCGTTTGCTTTGCCGTTTCGAGCCCTTAATGACTTTTGAAAGCACTTGCAGCGAATGTAAATGACGTGACACGAATAGTGGCATTTGGTCGAGAGTCGTCGACTCGAGAAATGCTATAATTATCTTCAAATGAGCCTCGACTGACTGAATACTTTTCATAAGTACGCAAAACGTTCTGCCCTTACGTGATTTAGTCAATAAAGTTACGCATAATACTTAAAAAAAGAGAAGCTAATGTATAAATGAAATCTTGAACTTCTGTATACTAGAATTTGAATTAAAGTTTAAAATCAAAGAACTCAAATCTCCGCAGACTACTGTGCGTGCAGAAAGTAAGTCGTGTCGCTAGGGAAAGGTTTTTGAACTTTCTACATGACAAAATATTTCAAGGAGAAAGTTGACTTTCACTGTCAATTTAATCAAAGAGCGAAAGTTTGATCTTTCGAGTCACATCTGCACATGACACATCCTGGTCCTATTATACCTGATTTCACGCCTTTATTCCTGTAACTTTTTTTTTATACTTTTTCAATACTTGATACTTTTCAAACTCAAAAATATCTTAGAAATTCAATAACAGGATGTTTCTGTGCTGCTCAAGTGTTGGATACTTTTTCCAAGCTTGGCAAATGATAATAATCAAACAATATTCGGTACTTCGTTCGATGATATAGTTTAGTGCTAACGATGAATGAATGGAAAGAATCAATTTCCTGACAGCAATGCCAGTTGTGTCGTATCATTTGTTTAGAAATTACAAAACTAAAGTTAACGCTTTCTGATACAAATTTCTTCTTGGTGTTTTAATTTATGTAATTTTAGAATATAATGAAACCACCTTTCTATTTTTTGTTTATAAAAACAGACAAATAATCAAGTAAATACAATTTTTAATTATTTGAAGTAGAATTAAAAGAAAAGGTTCGACTCAGATGGGCAAATTTTTTTAATGTTAACTGTAGTGACAAGAAAATTAATAAAAAGTTTCAGAAAACGAAAAAACCAAATCGTTATGAATTTTCTTTTGTAACTTACTTTTCAGGCAGCTCCTCCGCCTCTTGCTCTTCGTTGTCATTAGGAGACTCTTCCTCTGCCAATTCCGTTTGATCACTCATTTCGACCTTTTTCTTAGTTTGAGAATATAGTTCTTGAAAGTATATTTGAGGAATTGTGAATCAATTAAATCCAATTTTGTGAATTAAACTCCTCAAAATGGACTATTGTTCGGCAAATAGTGTTTTTGGTACGATAGGAAAGCTGTGACCTGGCTTGCTTTCACTGCAATTGCTTTCTCCAAACACCCTGCTTTCACTGTCCGGGTATCTTACGGACTAACGCGTTGAATTCGAAGAAGAAGTTAATGCCTCTGGGTGAAAGGAAAGCTTTACTACTTTCTCTGCCTTTTACTACTGACCACACGAATCAGCTACCTAATTCTAGGGAAGGAAGCAGCTGAAGCTCTCGTCAAGGCTTGATTGTTTGCTGAAATAAAAGGAGCAAGGGGCCCTCCGATCCTTTTCAGTTTAGGGTTCCTAAATTTCGGAGCCACTCCTCGCTTGGTTTAACAGCATGAAGCCCAAAACTTTGGGAAAGTACCCGGGTCCAAAACTTCGCTTCGTCATAGCCAAGGGAAACTTCCCCCTCCAACGTTCCTGTCTCTTTTGGTTCAAATGCGTTCTGGGTCTTCATCGCCTGAACGAAGGCTAAGAGGATAGAAATAGTACCGGAAGGGGAGAGGCCGGAAGTGGATTTAAGTGATGTCTGATCCAGAGACCGAGAAAGGATTAAATTTAGACAACAATATTTCCCAAATGTCAAGCGACTATATTTGGATGGACCATGGAAATGATTGAAAATAATAGAGTTTTAGGCCTTGAAGAACTTATTTGGGCTGGAACGCTTCAAACACTGTTTGCATAATGATTCCCTCTCTTTGAAATAAGGTGAAAGCTGGAGAAAGCACCTTGATCTGACTATGCTTACGTGCATCATCGCTACATATAGAGATCGGTTAGCATGGGTTTATTTTCAGTGCTAATTAAATGAAAACAAGGCATGAGCAAAAGAATTTCCTTGTTTTTCAGCCTACAGTCAAATTTGAGCTGATATTTTCAAAACTTCGAAATATATTCAAGAAAAGTGGAATCGTTCCCTGGAAGGAGATACATTTGAATCATCCCATTGAAGTGAAAGCAAAGCCATTAATTTCAATTATACTTTCCACGAAGGAAAAGGGAAAAGTCATTCGTCATGGAAGGCATCTCTCAGCGAAGGGAATACTTCGAGAAATAGTTGGAACGTGAATCATCTTCATCTGCCATGCAACAACGCATTATTTTATTTTTGGTAGTGCAGTATCAGTAAAAGAGATCCAAGGCCTCGTGCTTCAAAGTCAAAATTAGTTAATCCTAAATTAACCTAATTTATTGATCGTTCGTTATAATTATTAATGTCGGTTGAATTAGAGTTCAAGTAATTTTTCTATAAGTCAGTGTTCAATTATCCATCTATCTTTCTTTGCCATGTTGTTATGTAATTTTTCTATTTAACAGATCATCAAATTATTTTTGAGTTCAATGGAGAAGAAATCAAGCATTTCCGGAAATGTGAAATGATTCACATTTGACTTATTAAGTTTAAGGAGAGTGTCCATGAATTAATTTAGTTTATTGAAGTTAAAAGTTGTAACGTGCGTGCGTGTAGCCAAATCTGTCAATACTTTTTGTTAGAAATCTCCATTGAAAACTCCACGTGTGTTTGTCTTATGCCGATTTAAAAAAATTACACATTGTAACTTACAATTTGTAAGAAAGACAAACTTAATACACTACGCTCTGCTGGATCAAATTCAATTTTTGAATGAACTGAACCTGTGATAAAGTAAGATGTAATGAAATATTATACTAAAATTTGGGCTGCGCTTCGCCTTGATCTTAAGCGAGACCAATATGTTATTTAATATTAGGAGTATAATTTCCCCTTGTGGTTAAAACCAAAGGAGTTCTAACAAATTATTCATCCATAAATTTACTAACTTTTAAAAAATTAAGTTCAGAAAGATGGAAAATGCCAATGTGAGAAAAGGCATCTCCAATTGTTGAGAGAATGTGAGATGAAATTCAATCTCCTTAAAACCCATTAAGTGAGAAGGGCTAAACCTATTGAAATGAAATAGAAAGAGACTCCACCCATTGATTTGACTTTCTAATTTTGCTCAGCAAGGGAGAGGCTCGCACAACTTAATCACATTAGCCTCCCTTCATTCACTTTCAGCATTCTGATCAGAAATTTAAAAAAAAAACGAAGAAAAAAACCAGTCATCTCTTTCTCAAGAATATTCAACACCAGATAATTACGAATCCAAATGGCGGCGGAATTCTTCAAAAATTAAACCACAAGTTAATGACCCTACTATTCCGAATAATGATTTTAAAATAAAGAACTTCAAACGTTTAAAAAAAAGTTCTTTTATATGAGAAAGAATTAACCATTCACTTAAGCATGAGTAATTCAACAATTTGTCAATTTGGGAACTTATAGTTAATAGGAGCCGTCGGAAATCAAAATATTAATAAACAAGGTCAGTTTCGTATCATTTCCGTTTTCTGAAGAATTTCACGAGGAAGAGTCGTTGGAATAAATAATTAGGACCAACTGGTGCGGTTTACGTCAGAATTCCGCTCGCACTTTTTTTGCTTATAATTTCCAAAAATTACACGCTACGCACCTGGCCAATACCCATGCCCAATTTAGAACAAATTGCACCCACCTGGACTGGACACCACGCAATTTTTGTGCAGAAGTAAGAAAAAGACCTTGATCTTATTTATCTGTATTGAAGCAAGCATGAGTTTATTACAATACTATAATCGTCGCTGAATAATCGAATTTAAAGTGCGATCAAAACAGAACGATTGAACAATCAAGGTCAAATTCGTATTCATTTCCTTCAGTTGACAGGAGTTTTAGGCGGAACTAAATACCTTTTAAAGATAGAAAGTGGAAAATGTAATTTTGAGTACGATTTGATTGAAGCAAAAAAGAGAACGCACTTCCCATTTAATTTTGAAATTGTTTCGGCCTCTTAAAAATCGTAATGTTACGCGTGACCGAAATGGCTACGCTTCAAAGCAGAAGATTTTGATATCTATCCTTAAATTTCTCAACCATGGAATACTAAATCACATTGTTGATTCTGAATTTGTCACATATACATAGATGTTCACTCATGTAAACAGAAAACGGAAATACTTGCCTAATTTTCAGGAAGCGCCACTTACTTCCGTTGTTCCTTCCTTACAGATTTTTGTCTTATATCGCACAATAATATTTACTTACGTAATACTATCTTATTACATTTGCATATTTAATTTTAATGTTCACGTGAATAATTGATATAAGTAATTAGTAACATTGTCCGGGAGTGTTTTTTCAAATAAAAACTTTTCACGCACATTACAGAGATGCACAGCACATAATTTTTTTTTGAATGATCTCAAGTATTCCAATATTAAAAGAAACTGCACTAACTAGAAAAGTCTAATGCTATTTGATTACTTCAAACTTCGACAAACTGGAAGAATATTTCTATTTACTGATTTGGGTAGAGCTTTATGATGAAGATTGAAGAAAGGTGTAAGTCTACCAAACTTCTTATTGTACTTTCTATCAATTTGTATCGAAATAGAAAAAAAAATGTAATCGAAAATTTCAATATATCGGATTTTAGACGGTATGGACTATCTGTAAATCGGGCTCTAGGAAGTAGTCATTTCTTAAGTTCAAGTTGTCAGGCCTTCGGTGACTGTCATGTCAATGTCACACATCTGGTGACCCAGAAACCGCGATTCTACGTGTGCCACTCAATCGTACTTAATCGATGAAAAACAATAGTCATTCATTTCACTACAGACGAATAATTAATTCTTGTATTTGTTTTTAGAGCCTTCAATGAGCTTGCTTGAAAAAGAAGCATAAAATCATTTGTCTTATTATTCCAAGAATTGTTCTCATGCAAGATAATTGATAATTGCAGTATCACTTATTACTTGCCTTGGATATGGCAAAACGGTTTTAGAAAAAAATAGAAGCCTTACTGCTGATGCAAATTTTATGAAACAGAAATTATAGAAATTCGATTAATCAAATTCAAAATTAGTAATACTTACACATCAACTTTGTAGTGCAGAGATGATTCTTCGTAGTCCTCTCCATAGCGGTCCTTATGCGTGTACATACTCTTCTTCACCATTATAAGATTAGAAATTAAAATGAGCGGTAAATTTTAATTTGAAACTTCCTGATCGGTTTTTTTTTCTAAAATAATGTCACTTTTACTTGCGTTTCGCACAATACAAGAAGAAACAGAAGCGACGCCTACCACTGTCACTGCGTAAATGCAAAAGTGGAATACTGGGGCTATCACGCCTTTCCTAAAATTGTCTTACGACTTTTGGAGGTATAAATTGCTCTAGGCATGAAACAAGAATAGCTTTTTATTGTTAAAATTTGCAACTCTCTCCTTCGTGCACTTCGTCTTTTCCATTTCATTTTGATTGTCCCAAAGTGGGTCAAAGTGGACCATTTAAGGTAAAAGGGAATCAAGTCACCTGGACTTGCACTTAACTGTCTTCAAACTATAATGTGTAATTAAGCTCCTGAGTGCATGATACTTCGGCTAAAGCTATAAACCCTTCTGTGAAAATAATAAATTCTGAAGGCATCAATCTTCTTAAATCTTAGAGAGATGATGAGCTCAATGACACCTCTTATGAATCTTAATCGGATTTCTTGGCCCACAAGTAGAGCAAATTATGTGTGAAAAGATAGGTAGTAATTTGGGCTAATGAGACCATTCATTTAAAAAAAATGTCACCCTACGCCATCAAATTTACCTGATGATATACCACTAAAGCTTTCTATTAATTAAAGACTTTCAAAATAATGTGAACCTGATATAGTGTGTAATTTTAGAAAAGAAAAGATTTCCTCTCCTCGGATTCTTGAATTGAAAATTTGCCTGATAAAATTACTATTCGTTTCACATTACATTCATTGCCGTTTTTTAACATTTCGGCAACATTAATTTTTTTTTTCAAAATGAATTGAAATTTCAATTGAAAATTGAAATTGAAAAAGAGCAAAGTAATAAAGTAATAGAGCCTTTTAATGGCAGATTATTGGTTAGACTTATAATTTTTAAGAACCAATTTCATTTTGTGCCAAACAATTTCCATTGAACACAATATTTTATTGAAATCCAATTCCAATACTTAATATTCTATAAAATATTCTTCATGCGCAGGGTATCTAGGTCCTACTTAACTTATTGTACAAAAATTAACTCAAACGTCAAAATCTCTATAATTTCTAAAAACTCATACAAATCCACTGTAATCTCAAAACTGAAATCTCCAGCTTTTTTTTTAGTAAAGATTAATTTTGATCTCGTTTCAGTTGGTGAGCAAATAATGTCATTACTGCTCTACGATAGCCAAATGTTACAGTTTTAGTTACGACATTGACAGTTAAACAATGTCACAATACCTGGGATACACCTTGTTTCATTACACTTACAATGGAGTGTTTAGTAGTTAACGTAGTAACTTTTAAATTTATGTTAGTTGTCTGGTGTATAAAATGAATTATTAGGATGGTTAGTAAAAAGGAGGAATTTACTTTAAAACGTTTCATTTTTTCAACTCCTTTCTAATTTCAAGTCATCCACTTTCAATTTTTTTTTACTTAAGCCAAATCAAATTCATTAATCACCTTAACTTTCTCTTCCTTAAAATTAATGTTTGCAAATCCCTCCAGTTCCCCTTTCGATAAGTTACATAGCAAAGTCCTTAACTCATTAATCACAGTGGTAACTTCTTAAACACCATTGGACAAATGGAGAGTGTAGTTATTATATACCTCACGAACTGGGAACTTAATTGTAGTTAAACCTAGACTTAATTTAAATTTACTTTAACTTAGTGTTAAATAGGACATTTGGGTACGGTAAGGTAGCTTTACTCTGTAAATTCCTTCCGGGAAGTCGACTAGTGAAAGTTTCTAGTAGTTTGGCGGTGCTACACCGTTGTGTCGCCGCGGCGATTCCGAGCCGTAGGAGTCCTCGGAGGGATGATAAATATTTTTCATCAAATTACGCGGAGTGAGCGTGCGTGACAGATGAGCACCCGCCGGCTCATCATCTTCCTCACTCGTGGACGTGTTCAAGAGATTCATCTGCGTACTGCTTTTTTTTTAAATAGAAATAAAAAAGAGATTTGAAGAGGATTAATATTTAAGTTTAAGTTATAAATATCAGTATAGAGGAGAGTCGTGAGGCCATGCTGAAGAAGACAAAGTGAAATGCTAAGAAGGAGCTGAAGGGATACAAAATTTTGAGCGGAATCTATGGTGCCCTAGAGCGTGCATTTTGATTAAAATTTAAGCCTTGGATAGGTCAGAATAAATGGCAAGAGAGAAGTCAAGTACCAGAAATAGCACGGACAATACGGACTTGCATACCCATCGATGCAACTAAACGGACAAACAGTAGAAATCGAGTGAGTAAAAACAAAAGCAATACATGGATTACATTAGTGAAGTGAATTAAGTGCGGTGCTAAGGTGGAGTTTGCTCTTTAAATTAGTTTTAATATGTGTATCTACCACAATTTTTGGAACGCATCTTCAAATTAGAAAGAATTTATTTAAACCGAACTCTTTTTCAACGTGATGTTTTTTCGCCGCCGATAATACAATACAGCCAAACAAGCCCGTCTTAGGACAGGAGAATTTTAAAGTCCTAGGACGTGCTCGTTTAGCTAGTCTTAAATATGTTAACGTTTCATAGCAAAACGACAATTTCAGCGCCGCACCCTATACTCCCTCGTTTCATTTAAAAAAAAATCTAAATTATACAGTTAAGTTATACGGTTTTTTTTTCTAAATAGATTTTTTTTCTAAGAATCGATTTCCAAAAATTGTAGTTTATACATTGCATTGGTGATTTAGTAGTTGGTGCAAAGTGGTTAGCGTGATGTTAGACGTTACTTATGCGTGAAAAGTGTTCGGAGAGTCATGCAGTGGTGTGGGTGTGGTTTGGCTATGGGCAGTCAAATTGTCGTCACCTGTCGAGGTCATCGTCTGGCGTCGCAGCAGCAGCGGCAGTGAAATGTCCATAATCGGACAACGGAGATCGGACAAGATTTCTGGAAGTAAGCCCTGGACGATACCGCCCCATAACAAACCCACCTTCCTCTAAGTCACTGTGCACAAAACAAAATCAATCATATTCGACAAAGGATACGATTACTATTCAAAATTTCCCACGTTACTTGTCACTCTTTGGGTCTAAACTACCATAACGCTTACGTTGTCACCTATGACATGAGCAAACCGTGTATTGACGACTCTTCTACAGTACTAACTCTACCTTTATTTTTCACA
>VYYI01000387.1:0-32896 GCA_021029175.1 Bilobella aurantiaca | reverse complement strand
CGGATCAAGTCACTGTTTGTGTTAACTAATACGGATATGAATAGGTAACCCTGTAAAGAGAGGAGGAAATCATAACTTTGGCAGGCTCTACTAGTTTTTTTCTTTCTAGCGTTTCAATTACACCATACGATACTTGAGAGAGAATGCGTTTTGTAGCATTCAACTTGACGACGCCAAGCCAAGTTCCATAAGCAAATAAGTTTCTGCCTTTGGGCATGAAAAACCAAAATTTCATTGCTCCCGTTTCAAAATTCTATAATTTTGTCTTATACGTTCAAGTTGAAAACTATAACGCTACTTCATTTTTTTTTTAGAAAAAATCGGAATCAAATGCGGACTTACAATTTGTTTCTCAGTGTATTTGTTGGACGAAAGAAGATTGACAGCTTCCATGTGACCAAAGTCAATATCATGTCCCAGTAGGAAAATAAAGAGGAGCTTGCATACATATTTCTTTTTCTGATATCCGTCTAGCGTCTTATCTCCTTTAAACTTGCTTCTAATATTTGCTAATTCCTTATTAATACGCTTGATTTCCGCCTCTTTACTTTTACCTGTAAAAAACAAATCAGCAATCCATGAAAACTAAAATTGGGTTAAGTATTCACAATGATGTTTCTGGGGAGTGCTGAAGTTATACAAAAAAAGGGCAAGGGTTATCTCCGTACTCTCCAGGTTTTATTCCTTCTGGGCTGGAGGAAATAACCACGTCATTCATTTTCCAACCAGCACCAGCACATTCCCGTGAATGAATCTTTTTAACAGAAAAATGACATTACATATTTACCCCGTCAAAGTCATCAATACTTAAAAGCAATACAGCTAGAGAACGAAGGGATTCGTGGTTCGAAATACTGTCCAAAAATACTTTGTATTTCAGACAATTCTACTGGAAAGTAGTTCAATATCAAATTTTGACCACCACTAGACTCGCAATCGCGATTTTGTAATTAAATGCTATTTCATGTATAAATGGAGCGTATGCGTAGGTAATCTATTACACTTTACATTAGGTAATTACACTTTTCCACTACACACTATTTCTGATTTCGCTAAATTACTTACAATTCCTAATATCGGAAATGAATACAGCAAGCCCTCGCATGCCATCACCGCGAGACGGAGGCATTCTTGAGAGTGGAAAAGGTCAGGTTCGACCTTTAGAGATTTGTAAGCCTTAGGAGGCGTATTGTTGTGTAACCCGGCTTGTCTGGGCTCCAAGGAACGCTCAACGATGATCTTGACAGTTGCGGGATGCTGATGGTGGAGATGATGTGAACTGCGGATGGGTCGTGAGGTCAAAGGTCAAGTTGCTGAGTGCTGATGACCTGTGCCCGGATCACTTGGAGTTGGACCAAACGGCTGATAGAGCGGAAAGGGAGTTTACTCTGATAGAGCAAATGAAAAAAAATTATTGAAATGACAGAAGACAAGAAAACCACCCACCGTCTGCTCTCATAAAAAATTCACATCTGCAAAACATGGCAAAATGATGACAAAAGTCACGGAAATACGGAATGCACACAAATTACAAAAAAAACGTGCACATTTGTTTTAAATAATAGATGTGAGGTTATGTACAGGTAAATAACTAACACGCCTTAGCCCTTACACAACATTTAAAAGCAATTTTTTAAACCTTCTGAATTATAAGTAAAAAAAAATACATAATTTATTTTAAATATTTTTTGGGTTTTACTTTCCGCTCAAACCCAACCCATTTACCTTAAAACACAAAATGATGCATGGGATACCATGTAGAATTGCCATAGCTAGTTTTTGAGCAAATACATCGGTGTTACATAATCAATCAGTGATGAAGATGATGGTTAATTAATAATTTAATTTTTTGTTTGCAAGTGTTTTGCACCTGAAGTTTTGCCATGTTTATAGTGCAATTAATGACAGTATTGCACTTGCTCTTACTCCCGCCGCCCCTCCCTCATTCATATGCTCATGTACCTTTGATAAAACATAATGCGCTTGCGCTTATTAAATCTCATCGCTGATTCGCTTACGAACGATTGACACATCAAACAATATACGCTGGAAAACGTTTCAATGAGATGAAATGCATCTATCAAGATCACTTTTATCAATTATAATGATCACGTCTGTTAAATAAAAAAAATTGCCCTTCGTGTGTCTACCTATAAACTTTTCATTATGATTCGTTGATTTTTTTTTTGGACTTGACGCTTGTTTATTAATTATACGAACTTCCGGAACTAAAGATTCTTTCCGTATTATAGAAACACTTCCATTCGACAAACAACGATGAATATAATTACGACGGACGCGGAGAGAAGATTTGACGCTTTTGTGTGATTCGCGTTTTGATTTGGAACTGTAGTTGGCTCCGTCGTTGTTCTGCTGGTGGTGGTAGACGCTGCAGTTGTGGTTGATGGGGCTGGAGTAGGTAGCAGAACGTCAGCGGCAGATTCCCAGCCGTTAGCATATTTTTCAAGAGCGGCTGATTCCAAATTCAGGCTGAGGTAATTTTGGCTTAAAGTATCGTAACTTGGCCACTGCACTACATCAGCCACTGCACCAGCGTTTGGATTCCTGAAATTATTAACGGTTACAATAGAAGTTGGTACATAGAACATGGAAAGTGTAATGCGATGACGTACATCGCTGTGCGCAATATCAAAATTCCAGAAACGCTGTTACCCTGTGGCTTGCGAAGGTGGTGAAGTACTTGACAAATTGTGCACTCACTGCCAATTCTTCGTCATCAAAATCAGTAAAGAATGGAATTCCAAATAGGTAAATCAAATCATCCCCGTGAGATACGCCTGAGTTGCAACAATATTATAAGATGGGGTTAAGACTTTCAGCTGCTCAGCACTAACAGCTAAACGTCTCAATCTAACGGCTTAACGACTCGTTTTCTTAACCTACCTCCGTAAACTGGTGGAGGTTTACCCCCGAACAGTAAACCAAAGAGCGATTTTGGACCTTGGTACTCGAAACTGTACCAAAACGAATTCGGGACGCTCTTTTGAATGAAGTTGGAGCGTTTTGTACGAGTCAGCCTTGAAGAAAAAGACGCTATCGAGCTAAACAGAAATTATTCCCAAAATTCTATCACTAAACCATAACCACTATTAAACAACTAATTGTTCAACTAATAAGTTTCATTACGTCAATTAAACCTGGCATCATTTCAGCGAAGACTCCTGAATCCCTTTTGTCCTCTAAATATGTTTTCCCGACAGCATCATAAATGGCGTTGGAATCGTCATTAATTCCTGAATAACTCAAAAGCCTTTAGATTTCTCTACTTATTACTCTACCTTTACCTTAAGGCCTTACCAAAGACGTTTAGAATTTGGGGAACTAATTGTTGTCTAAGGAAGGCAGAATCGTTATGAAATGAATTTGGAAGGAGATAATTGTTGTGGAGAACTCCCAGCGGAAATGATCCGTCATGGAGCGTCGTGCCCATGATCAGAGGAACCTTCATCTGCTCTCCAGCTTCAAACACTTCCAGCGTCTCCTTTTCTAAAAATTTTGGAAACCCATGGGCACTGGCTGTTTGAACGACTGGAGAGGTGGCGTCGAAGCCTAACCGCCCAAAAAACTGTTCCTCAAGCTGTTATAAATCAAAGGGGTTATAATTATTTCCCACCAAACTACTTTCCAGCCTCCATTTTCTTTACCTGGTATGCACTCGTCTTTTCCACAATTGCATCTAGATCGTCTGTAAGGGCCATACAATTGGAAATTGTCTTTAAATCAGGATCAACCCCTTCTGTCGGAATGTAACACCCCACCAATTCAGCGATTCGAAGGGACGCTTTCATTGATCTCGCAGAAGACGTCAAGCCCCATTCGTTGGCTCCGCTTCCAGAAAGAGCAATCGCTCTGTGAAATAACCCTAGTCCCAATGGGCTGGTACATCAAATGAATCACTGCCGCTGCTCCTGCGCTCTGCCCCATTAGTGTCACGCTGAATTTGTGTAATACAATTGTCAATTACACCACTTTAAGCGTCAATCATGTTATAATTAGACGTAAACGACAAGGCTTTAAAAGTCGAGGCATTTATTAAGTGAATTGAAAGATGCTTTTAAGTTTTATGTCGAGTCTGCAAAAAAAAAAATATAAAATTTTTTTTTTTTATTCATAGCATTTTCCAAAATGAGATCATTTGAAGATTTGATACGGATGGGTACCTCCCTCCATCCAATCGCAATTTAGGAAATTGTTAAAAAAATGTGGCATTGGTCAACTACGAGTACAGTTTCTTTAAAAAAAAATATAACGATTTAATCGATACCTGTCCGGGTTGCCTCCAAAGTCTTCAATATAGGTTTGTACCCAGATGAGGGCATTTACCATGTCATACATAGCAGCATTCCCGGGGGCGTCTTCCGTGTTTAGAGAAAAGAAGCCTATATATGAAACAGCGTTATAAAAAATTAAATCTCACAATTACTGAGTACAAACCTGAATAATTTTACCTATAACGCCCAATCGATAATTAAATGTAACAAGTACAACATCTTCGTCCAGCAGTCGATGACCCTCGTAAAAGTTGGAACTTCCCGACGTGAAGGCTCCGCCGTGAATGAACACTATCACTGGAACTCGCCGTGGATTCTCAGTAGTTGAAACCTAAATGAAAATCCAAAGTCAAAAATGGAATTTTAACCTTTGTTTTAAGAATTGAATTCCAATTTCCGGCAATGCATAAAACTTACATTTCTGGTAAAGACATTGATAAATAGACAATCCTCACTTCCGGTAGCCCTTCTAGATTCATCTGGACTGAAAACAGTTTCGGCTTTACCACCAGATGAAATGATGCGGCCAACGCTCCCGAAATCGGCATGGTCGCGCCCAAAGGCGGAACGCTGCACGCAGGAACTTCCAACATTTGTTGCGTCAAAAACGTTCGTTACACTGAGTTTGCCCCTGACAGGAACCGAAGGCTGCCAATATTAGGAGCATTTAACCTAAGATCTTATTTATAGTTCCAATTAACTTTACCATAAATCTTCCATTAAGTTGAACATTTCCGTAGGGTAAGCCCTGAAATTGGTAGTAGGGAGTAGGTTTGAAAGTTGAGGAAATGCTGCCCCGAATCTTGCCTAATTTGGGAGACTCGAATTCGAAAGGTGGCGGAAGTTGGGCCGAGGTCAAGGTTGAGGTCAACGTGATGACTAAGGCTAAATATGACCCCATTATCCTTATTTACACAGAATCCAAAAAGAAATTTATAAATTCAGGTGGCTCCCTTTTAACTCAAGGTAGCAGTGCATTAAAATGGAGATTAAGGGCTTTGTGATTTGGCCACATTTGATCCCATCTCATCAAGAATGCATTAACACTTCTATAAATTATCCATACGGAACTGGCCCAAAAATCTTTCTGGAGAATAGCACTTGAGTTTATCAGACACTGTAAATCTGCACAAGATTTATAGCCCTAGATTAAGGCCTATATACAAATTTTGAAAATAACAGCACACAAATTAAGCAATTAGATTACAACAATTACGAAAAGGGTCACTGCATGTCTACTTTTTTACACTCCATTTTCCGTTTGAAAGGCAAAAGTTAGGAACAATTTGGCTTTTTTAAATAAACGATCTCATCTCATTACTACCTAATCGGTGTATCAATTAGTCATGAGACGTTTATGTAAATTAAAATAAACTAAAATGACAGTAAAGATGGGGTGGACTTGAATTATTTAAATTAAGTGAATGTTATAATGAATTTAAACTGTTACAAAAGATGCTAAACCTAGTCATAAATATAAGAATAGAGTTCTTGGTATTGCTCAATATAGGCTTCTTTCTCAGCAGCTGTCATGCGTTCCAGGACTTCTTCTGTGATGTCTGTTATTGGAACTTTCTCTGTTCCTACTTGTACTAGAGTAGTTTGATCTTCATCTTCACTTTCTATTACACCAACTGAAATGAAATAAGGCCTTAATTTAAAAATTTACAATTCACTTGTCCAAAATGATGGATTTAGGCCCTAAAACTTAACGTACCACCATCATCTACGTCCATAGCCGATTCGTTGTGAAAGTTGGACAAATGATTACTTCCAAATATAGCATTATCTTCTGTATCATGTTCATGATCTGAGTCATCTCCAGGGATTTTGGCTGGCTTGTCCTTTTGTTCATACATTAGAAGCATCGCCATAATGTCTTCCTTGGGAGCTCGATCTGAAGAACTCGCTGCTTCCGCTACGGAGTTGCGAGAGAAGCTATTCAAATGACTTGAACTCTACAAAAGCAAATAAGGTATTGAAAGCTAAAACTAGTACAATTTTGCAAAAATATTAAAATCATAAAAATGTTGATCTGGCGTCTGGCAATGATCGCTTACTTGATCATATGATTAACATTTTGGATATATTTAACTAACCGAATCTTCAGGGTTTCCTATCGTTGACTCAACCATCCAGATAGGGCGTTCTTTGGCCTCCTGTGCAGGTTTCGCTACAGCAGCATCTCCGATACGAATATCAACTCTTGTTTGATCGTTGATACCACGCAATCGGGTAGCCTCTCCGGACCAATTCCCTCGCTCGGTTCCACCTTTCTTCGCGTCGTCGTTACTACGTATAAAAGCAAGGCAAATTATTGGATTTGTGATTTGGCATTTACAAACAAGGAAAGCTGAAACATGGTTGTTTAAAATGTAAATTAAATCACTGCCACATTCACATATAGCAACTGCAGACTGCAAAACCGTTTTGCAGTCGGTAGTTTCCCGTCCACACTACCAAAAACTTGTAGCTGCGCAATGAGCGGCAGTGTAGTCAGCTACAACTAAAACATTTTTGCAGTTGCTGTTGTCCCAGTCACACTGGCAGCAGCAATTCTGCAGTTACTGCCGTTACGGCAAGAAAAGTCTGCAGTTGCTATATGTGAATGGAGCATGAAATGCATAGGTATTCGTTGCAAATATCATCTAAGTCTACCCTATCGGTTATGTTTTGTTAACTATGAAAGGTTACCTCATATCGGTACTACTCCTTGGAGGCTCAGGCTCCAACAACTCTGGAGCCAACTTTATGTCCTCAGCTTTCCGCAACAATTCATAAATCATTTCCATCTGCTCATTAAATCTAATAAGAACAAATACAATACTATATTTTTACGGAAACGAGTAAGCTTAAATCAATTATGTAAATGAAATCACGCTTAACAGCACAACTCAACTCTACCTTGCAACCATCAGCCTTGAGTCTGTTTTTGGACCTGCCGACTCGTCCTCTAGCACTAACTGCTTACAAAATGTACACTGAAACTGTTGTGTCATAGGATCAAAAAGTTCTCCCGCCTCTAGATCAGTAAAAGACTTTTGACAGTTTGTACACTTGAAGGAGGCCCTATTCGTAGCATCTCGCTCCTGTGTCTCCATTTTTTTCCTCATATGATCCAGTTTGTACTTAATCACGTTAACAAGGCTTTTATAATTTATAAAATAGTAATTGACTTTCTGGGCTTTTCCATCCTGTCCTGTTTCCATCCGAAGGCGTAATTGAACAAACTTTTCACTTTTAAGGGTAGCCATTCTAGCGCGAAGCAGCTTTAGGTCAAACTTTAACAGTTCTTCCATGTCCTTCTCCTTCATACCTGCAAGCGAACACACAAATGAGTTATAAAAACGACTACAGAATCATGTGAGTCAGCAATGTCTTACATGGATGACGGACAAGCATATCAACTATCAAGGTGTCCTCGATTTGATAAAATGCGTAGGAAATTAGCCTTGCGAGTTGCTTTAGATAGCTTGGGATTTCGGTGACATATCCAGTCTCCATTTCGATTAATTTCTAGAAAGGCAGAATTTAAGCGAGAATTGAATTTTCCGACTTTTTTTTCACGAATTTGATGAGATACCGATATGCTTCAAGCAAAATCTTTATAACTCACTGTAGTCAATTTCCAGTTTCTTGCTTATACTGAACCTTTGCTTTGCCGACGCCACCGAGCATTAATTGACTAGAAAATTAAAGTAACTTTAATTACAGAAAATATTTAGAATAACGACTTCAATAAACCAGTGAAGAACGACTTACGAAGAATTGAAATTGGATTGACAAATTGAAAAACTATTCCTTCAAATGAGTTTTGAATATTAACAATTTCCCGCTCCAAATCACAATACATTTTTGACGTAAGGTAAACAAAAACATATGTTTTGTAGTTTGTTAAATAATCGTCGAAGATTTCAGTTTTGGTGCGTTTTCGTGTTAATTAGTTTATTAGTTTTTGTAGATTAAACCTGATGCATAGCTAAATACTGAGTTTGCGATGACAGCTTACGACAAGGTCAAAGTCCTCTTGGTTGGAGATTCAGGTGGGTGCGTGACGATGACGACTGACATGTGACACGTTGGTGACCTTTCTGATGCTTTATTTGGTAGCCCTAAAATATCTCTATCCTTCCTTGTGCGATAATTTGGGTCAAGCATCAATAGTTAAAGCTCGTCTTTAAAATGTTCGTATCGTCTTATAGGAGTTGGAAAGACATGTGCAGTACACATGATATGTCATGGGAAACCACTTAGCAATCCTTCCTGGACAGTTGGCTGTGCCTTGGAAGTGGCGCTGCATGACTATAAGGCCGGAACGCCACATCAAAAAACCTACTTTGTAGATTTCTGGGACATTGGTGGTAGTTCAAGTCATCAAAATAGCAGAAACGTCTTCTACAATGGTGTAAACGGAATTATACTGGTTCATGACCTCACTAACCGAAAATCGGAAGCGAATTTACATAAATGGATTATGGAAATTCTCAGTGGCGGAAGATCGATTGAGGACGACGACTTCGATCCAGAACAGTTCATAGGATCTACTAGAATGCCCCCTATTCTAGTTATGGGTACAAAGTTTGACGCAATTGATCGTCGACGTCCTTCCTCGTCCAGGTCAAGTTCCATAGCCGAGGAATGTCGAGCGGACGAGGTGCTTGTGGTAAGCAATTTGTGTCATTTTGAGAATTTTTGTAATTGCTTTTGGATTTATTTTTTTTATTAATTTAGAACTGCCTTGACCCAAAATCATTCGCACCTGGGTCAACTGGAGCAGTTAAGCTTTCAAGATTCTTTGATTCTGTGATTGATAGTAGATTCCATCGGGAAAGTACGACTCAATTTTTTGACAGAAAACGTCTCTGATGAAAACGCAACTTCGGGTTCCCCACATCACTAAAGTTTCTCTGCATATTTATAAATTAACTATAATCTAACTTTGCGATTATACATGTAATTAAGCAAGTTCTGAAATTGCTATTAAAATTAATAACTTTTTGGTTTTAAATTCATGGATTAGCTAAATGTTAAAATTTTATTTGTGAAAGACTTCATAATAACAAGGCGCGAAGATTGTCTAAACACGCGGTAAAGCACGAGTGTAGTTGAAGTTGACATTATTTTAATTTGCAAACGAATTAAACTGATTGAGAAGCTCAAAACGCAGTTTTGATTCAGTGGTCTCTTTTGCCTCATTTTAATCAAACCAAACCAGGTAATTAAGGATTTTAGTTTTAAAAGTCAATCAATCGATTAATTTAATTTTAAATTATTTCTGTTTACCAAAAGGTTTTAAAATGGCGACGCGCTGGGGTATTATTTCAACTGGCCGGATTTCTCAGGATTTTGTCTCCGCCATGTTGTCATCGAATAACCACCGCTTGGTGGCAGTGGCAGCACGGAATCTCGATGATGCCTCAACCTTTGCTCAACGATTTGGCGTCGAGAAAGCATATGGATCTTACGAACAGCTTCTTCAAGACAATGACGTTGGTGGGTTGCCGTTTGGATTTGCATTGTATTGTCAATTTCCAGCATCGCAACGCATAATTTTTATTTATATTCTGCAGAGGTGGTTTACATTGGATCAATTGGGACGATGCACTTTCCTTTGGCGAAAATGTCTCTCTTAGCAGGAAAACACGTTCTTTGCGAAAAGTCTCTGTGCATTAATTCCAAGCAGGTCAAGGAATTAGTTACGGTGGCTCGTACGGAAAAGAAGTTTCTTATGGAGGTAGGACTTGATTTGGATTTGTCGCCAGCCATGATACTAAATGTTTCAATTTTGCAGGGAATTTGGAGCCGATGTTTTCCGATTTATGAGTCAATTAAGGCAGAACTGAATGCTGGAACAATTGGATCAGTCAAACAAGTCATTGCTTCCTTGTCATTGCCTTTATCTACTTTCGGCATTCATGATAGACTTGGGTTTTTGCATTACTCAACCGAGACTCCAGGCAAGTTTTGTGTGGTCATTTAATTATTCTGTTTTCTGTAGATTTTTGGAAAAGGGGCGAGGGACAATGATGGATGTTGGGTGCTACTGCCTTCAATTTGCAACATTTGTGTTTGGGACGGAAAAGCCCTTGAAGGTTGTTGCTGCAGGGCACTTGAAGGACGGAGTGGACGAGAGTACGAGTACAACACTTATTTACTCAGATGGAAGAACTGCAACGCTTCTCACTCACTATGGCGTCCAATTGCCGCGAGAGGCTTACATCATCGGCTCGAAAGGGACACTAAAGGTTGGAAGTCTCAATGGCAAAAAATGTAAACTAAATTCATGCTAAGCAATCACCTAGCTACGTAAGTATGGTTGCGTCATTATCAGGTTCCTTGTCCATTTTGGTGTCCGCCCGTTCTGCACACTCCTTCTGGAACGATTGAAAAGCCAGTTCCGATTTCTGACAAAACATTCAATTTCTCCGGTAGTGTCGGGCTGATCTATGAATGTGAAGAAGTAAGGCGTTGTCTTCTTGCAGGTGAGTGCTTTGCGACATCAGCACATCAAAAATAATTAATGAACGTTTCTGACAAAAACCCCATTCAATTTGCGTAGGACTTACTGAGAGTCCACTCATGACCTTGGATGACTCCATCCTTATTTCTGAAATTTCGGATTCCATTCGAGCTCAAGTGGGCTGCAAATATCCGGCGGATGACGAGTGAATTATGGTCAATTACTCCAAATAATTTAATTCCAAATGACTTGCTCAAAAACTGAGGCTGATTAACCTGAAATAAAATATCTTAACGGGTCTGTTACAAAAATGTTACTATGATTTGCACTATGCTAAATACTTTAAGGTAATTCATGCATTTCCTGCTAAGAAAATATCAGTGCTGAAAAGTGTAGCATGAAGCATAACTTCTTTTTTTTTTATTGTACTTTCAGTCTTTAATTGTCGTCATTGTTAACATTTTTCAAGGATCTCATTCGTAAACAATTTACTCAATGTTTAAAGTATAAAATTAATGGCCAAGCCCAGTTGGAAAGTTTTTGGAATCAGTTCGCGTTTAATTTAAGAAACTCGTGTTTTAGTCACAATTTCTTAACTTTTTTAATGGAATTTTCCAAATTAATTATTACCTGCATTATTCATGTATTTATTGTGTACGCAACGCCAATTTCTACCGAAGCATTGAAATTAGAAACGACCAAAGAAGTTCCTCCAGATTCTGCGAAAGGTGAGAATTACTGTTTTGGAAACGAAAGTAATGCCATTGAACTTGTGCATTACTTACAGGCAATGCGGGTCAAGGGTCAACCAATTCTACTTCAAGAACATATACCACTACGAATAATACCAAATCCGATGATGAAGTAAAGTTTTATATTTTCACCACTTCCAGGCAAGCTCTCAACTCAATTTCTTGAGCACGCTGGAAACTTAAGCGGAGTCAATGAGACTTGTGTTGCATGCAGTGTCTTAATGAAATTAGTTTTAAACGAGATTTGCTTTTATTTGATGTCCTTAATGACTGGTGATTTGAGAATATACAATCGTCATTACCTATTCATTTCCAGCCTCCAGATGGAAAGAATAAAAATGGAGAATGGAACGTACTCACTTGGGCATCACAAGAACCTCGCAATTGGAAAGCCATTGGTGCTAATGGTTCACGGCTTTCTCGGAAACTGTGCCGGTGTCAATTTTCCAGGCCTTCTGGTACAGGGTACGTGTACGTCACCTCGCTTTCGAATTTAGCTTTTAATTAAAAACGTTCGAATGCATCTGCAGCCTATTTCGAGAAAGAACGGACTGACAACATTATTTGCGTCGACTGGGCAGGACTTGCATTTCATGGAATGTCGCTAAATGCTGCTAAGAGCCTCTCCGCTTATCAAACCGCAATAACAAATGGCGTCAAAGTGGGAAAGGAGGTGGCAGAGTTTATTAAATACCTAATTAAAGCAGAAGCCATTAACGGGTTACGAGAGATCCACATAATTGGCTACAGTATGGGGGCACACATCGCTGCAGCGGCCGCAGCCGTACTTCAGAAAGAGTCCCCTGACAAAATTGGGAGAATTACGGGTAACTGGAACGTAAATTACTTTGAAAATTAAACTGGTTTACTTTTGCAATAGGGCTGGATCCTGCTGGGCCGATCTACAGTTTCCTCCCCTTGGAACAGCAGTTGGATCCCACTGACGCTGCATTCGTTGACATCTATCACACAAGTTCTGGAAAACTAGGAATACGAACAGTAATTAAAAAACATTGAATCAACGCTTCTTTTTTTTTTTATAAACTTTATTCGTATTTCTCTCGGATACAGCGAAGTGGTCACTTAGACTTTTACATAAATGGTGGCACCTCCCAACCTGAATGTAAAAATACGGGCGTACCGGAAATTGACAAAATGGAGCCCTTGATGGGTAATTTTAAAAAGCTAAAATATATTTTCAATATACAGGGAACGTGTTGAGTCTTGATTCTCGAATAAATAGGCATTTGTAGTCATCAAATGGTGGCACAATACTTTGCCGATTCCATATTGGACAAATCACTCGTCAGAGCATGTAATGCTTCACTGTGGAAATCCAATAAAGAAAAGTCACATTGTACAGAAATGGTGCCTTTTGGAGAACAGAATTCACGTGGGTGAGTTAATGTGGTTTTAGTTCATGGCTAATTTTGTTGTTTTCGATGCATTTCTTGAATTTTCTCAATCAAGCTCTTCCGGTGAATTTTATGTCTTCATTGGAGGAAAAATGTCGGAGCAAATTTGGTTACCTGATCTTAGTTTTAAATAAATAAATACGCACATCAGTGAATTTCTATCTTGTGGTTTGCCTTGTCTTTCTCAATGTCACTACTTGTTAAATAGTAGCGTATTTCCATTTGATCGTTTTGTGAAGTGGCTTGATTAGGACTGCAACCATTGAGAGTAAACCAATGTCAAACGTCACAGGTATTGGAAATACGAATTAATAATGAAAATCGTGTGGTGCGCATGGAGTTGAGCGGAGATTAGCTTGTAGCGCATTTTATGAACCCGAGCTAAAATTTTTCTTTCTGGATACGTTAGCATTTCTTTTACCTGGAATGCAAAAGGAAACGGTAAAAATTGTCGAGTCGATCACATCCATTTGGTAAATATAAAATAAAGTTACGCTATAACCTACTTCATCTAACTGTTCGGTTGAGCAATTCGCTTTTCGCATGTTGTGCAAAATCTTATCTATTTTGGTTTCTTTGTCAAGTAGGCGTTTGTGCTTATCTGTTTCTGTCTTGTAACGGATCCGAGCATTGATACTTGCTTGATACGCTTCTTCCAAAAGCGAACGCAATACCTAATACAATAAGTTCGCCGTTAATAATAATCAATACGCATAGTAAACAATGACGTTCAACAAAACCATGCCCATGTTACTTGTTACTACTTTTTAAAATTTAATTCAGGACAACGGCTCTCAAAAGGTAAGAGTTGTGCTTCGGTGACGCGTCATATTGTGATAGGAGAATCAGTTCATAACCTTACCGTTTCAATATCGACGTAAAAGACAAACACGACAACTTTGTTTGTGAGGCTGCTAGCAATTGTGTAGGTCTTCCGAATTTCCTTCAGTGTAATAAAATGAGCTTCTACAAGTTTGTACAAATGGCTGCGGCCCAGCTTAGATGAAAGCATTGCCTTTTGCGTCAACTTGTCTTGTTCAGTATAACCTAGTCGACGAACGAGTCTGAAGAGCCGAGCTGCCGTAGGGCCAAACCGACTTTCGACAATTTTTTCAACCATTGAAATTGTAAGTATACGTATGCCATCCTTGACGTTAGCACAAAAACTGCCGCCACTTTGTTCACTTGTTTTGGTAACAATTCCAATCGGGTCCATCGCTAGTAATAAAATCAAAATCAAATAATAGCAAAAATTAAATATTTACAGGTGAAATTCAATAAAAACCATGCTCACAGCACGCTGTAAACTAACCTAAAACCTTCAAACATTCGTCCAGACGTGGAAGAATTGCTTCACAATTTCTCGAATTCAATAGCTCCTTCTTTATCTCTGCTAAGCTAACACTCGGCGTAGAATCTGAATTGGGATTCTTGCAAAATCCCAAGTACAAAATGTTTCTAAATATAGTTGCTATGTCTGGATCTGCCGTTCTCTCCTCCACTGCTTTGGTTAGAATATCCTCTTTAATTTCCGCGTCAAATTGCTGCAAATTCACTTTCCACAAAATTTCATCGTCCTCGTTAGTCACATCAGATATTCGGGTTCTACCTTTGACCACCTCCACAGAAATAGACTTGAAACTGATGTTGGGAATAATGAAGGCGTCGTCGAAAGTATAAGTTTCAAATTGTGGAGCATCACTCCCAGACGACGGCGAAAGGAGCTTGTCACAGCGAATCAGATACCTCCGACGGACAAGTCGTTCAAACAAATCAAAGTATTTTGTTATGATCTCTGACATTTGAGCTGCAGTACTGATGTGCTCGTCTAAATGGAGAGTGCCAACTAAATACATTAATTTCGAGAGAGAGATTCTGCCGTTACGAAGGACTGCGGAGAAGAGAGCCTTGCTTTCTTTTCCAATTGCTGACTCCACCTTGCGACAAAATCTATCAAATAGCATTTGCGATAACTATAACTAACAAGATCTTTAACAAGATAATGCTGAGCATGTTATCGACTAAACCAAAATTTATCCAACATTACCTTGCATAATTGAAAAGCGAGGTGACGGCTTTAGGGTGGAGCTGATACGTAATATCGCCAGAGCTTGGACGCATGCTGAAGGTAACAACGTTGTGTTGGATTAAAACTTGCAGGCACTCCTTAATCTAAAAAAATACGCGAGAAATAGCCATTTTAGCCTTGAATTTACATTTCGTACAAAACGCACCGCTTTCACTGGAACAGCGGTTTTCAATGCAATGCTCCGCAGGGTGAGAGGACCGTGGTAGACCAACGGTTCGGCAACTAGTCGGATGGTATCGCCGAAGCATTCCTGTAGGATTAAGCTCAGAAATTTCGAATGGGTGAGGGACATAATCGCTTATTCTGTCGACGGCGGGTTCTTCGTTCCTTGCAGGCTTTACAAAACTAAACATTAGTATCATTTCATTATAAATGACTGCACAATTCAAGAATTGGCCAATTAATTTGTTAGTTAATAATTAACAATTAGAATTACCTTACCGAAGAAAGCACATGTTTTCCTCGAAACAGCTGAGCGGCAGGTGTCATTTCGTGGCAAATGAGAAAAGGGGAATGCTATATCACGATGACACCGCTATATCACTATAGCTCATTTGTGGAAGTTGAGAGGGGCGTTAGTCGTTGCGTTGTACAGTAGGGCACACACCACAATTCAATGTATCAATGTGGTCAGGAAAGCGAGTTGCAGAAGTCGAGTACATTTAATTGCAATTTACTTCTTATTGAATTCTTTTCTAATTTTGAAAACAAAAATACCGATGGAATTTTGCTGCTATTTATTATTCGGCCGTGGTCTAGTTTAAGGCTCAAGTAGAAAAAAAATTAAAAACTTTTCGTTTTTTATAAACTTTTTGCATCCGGAATTTCGAATTTGGTTTTCATAAAACGTGACAAACTTTTCATTGAGGGAATCAACACATACATTATTGGTTTTTGTCATGTTGATATGGGTGAGCCTACATCAAATAAACTTGATTGATAAATGGTTTTGATCGTATGTCTCAAGCTGTAAAATGATCGAGACTCCAGGGTACATGCCCAGGGCCACACGCTGCTTGTGTCTGGAAACTTGTTTAGTTAAACAAATTGAAAATAATTCATTATTTATTAACCATGTGTCTATTTTTACTTCATTAAAATCGGCTGAAGTAAAGCAGAGGTGGTGTAAGTATCCTCCTGCTGTACCCTCCCATGTACCCTCCAGGAAGATTGTGCATTGTTGTTGTCAAGTCTCCTATAGGAACATTTAGTTGTTCCCATCCCTTGTATCTACCTAACCTAACCTAAACCTACCCTCCTACATGAATTTTTGAAAGAAAAAGGTGGGATACCACCCCTCCTCGATTGTACTCGCCTCGTCGGGTACATTAAATATACTCCACGCTACATGCCTCCGGCGGCAGGAGCAACGAAACAAACTCTTCACAGAACCAACGATTAACATGATGGTTTTATATTGATTCCTTCACTATTTTTATGGTTTGATGGTTTAATGAGAAAGGCAAGGATTTCTTGCTCTGCAGTTCCTTATATAGGATTTTTATATAGAAGACTTGGCAACAATGCACAATTTCCCTGGAGGGTACAGCAGGAGGGTACATACGTCATCTCTGCCTTTCTCCTGCCTCAAAATCTTTTCTAAGACTTATTGTTGCCAAAATTAAAACCGATTTTTCTGAAATTCAGTATACATTTCTAAAATGGGATATTTTTTCTTTATTTTTCACTGTTGTTCAAGGAATAGATTTTTTGTCCTGACTACACCTGCTTAAGGTGAGATAAGAATTTGCCCAAGATCACCTACAAGTCACCAAAATTACTTCGATGGAGGGTAGACACTTCGGCGCACAATACATAATGCAATGCAGGACTACTGATACATTTAAATCTATGAAATCAGGCGTCCAAAATTAGCATCCTCTTTTCTCCGTGATTTTGTCTCATAACTTCCAAAATAGCTCAAATTTTTTAACGCTGTGAAAACACCTTTTGGCCAACTCTCTACCGGATCGCGATCTTTTGGCTCTATATATAAGGATTTCAGTCTAAACACAGAAAAATTATTAGCGACATTTCAGAATAAAGTTCCAATTTGTCAAGTGTAGAAAGTCAAGGATAACTCACATACATTATATCATAATGCAGGGTTACCACTATTAAGCATTAAAAACTTCATAAATGGTATCAGGACCCTGAAGTCAGTAAATTAAAAATATACAACGTAAGAAAGCATTAATCAAATTGGAGTTCTGTGAAAAAGAGAAATGTGAACATTTCCCAGTGCAAATGAAATTACAAAAGGTTTCAAAAAAATAGAAGAGATTGTCTCCTTTGTAATCTTTTTCAAATTAATAAAATAATAGAGTTAGTGTTGTTGAGTAGCATGTGTAATAAAGAAATTCTAAAAAGTCTAAAATCGGATGTTTAACGTTTAAAAAATTCATTGGCATCTTTTTATTGTGAACATTGATTCAGCCTTTACTTCAACGTATGATGTGGAGATGTGAATATTATTGGATTGCATTAGTGATGCTGCGGAGCGTAGTTGACGGGTGGCCTAGTGGTGGTTGTGTTGGGTGGTGAGGGTTAGGGCGCTTCTCCACTGGGTTGGCATGGCACTGCACTTGAGTGAGTGCAAGAGGGAGGCATTGGGAGAGGAGTTTCTATTTGTGCATTGGGCCCTTTCTTCTGGACACAAGGGGCCAATGCGAGACGACTCTCAAATACTTCCTTTTCTTCTCACAAACGCTCCAGAACAACCAACAATTTCTCACTCGTCGTCTCCATTCTCAAAAAGTAAGCAAGCACATCAGGTAATTCTAATTAGCAATCAATCGTTGCGACTTAGCGAGTTAATCTATAGTTCCACTTTCCAAGGAGGTTACCCTCACGATAAGCATACCGTACCAGTTGACTTTGGAACCATTTGTCAGGAAGTCGGACTTTCATATGTAAGCAAGCCCTTACTTTGCGCTTAGCCCCTTCCATTTTGCTCCTGGTAGCCCTTTCTTGAGGATCATGTTCTCCAATACCTCTCTGTTACAGAATCTGAAAGAAGCCTAGATATGGCTTGCGCTACGTTGAAACGAAATCTGGATCTGGACCCTCTCCAGAGTCCACGCCCTACGAAGAGACGCAGATGTGCCCCCATGGGAACTTCGCCGACGATCACACCAAACCGAGAGCCTTCACTTTCGCCCTTTGCCATTGGAAGACTCTCTACAGAGGCTATCACAGCCAACGTCCGAGAGGAAATGCGCCGCTTGTACCGTCGGAAGCAACTTCATTTTGGAGATGTGAACTCAGTCCGACCAGTTAGTCCGAACGCTCCATCCTCGTCAGACGCTACGACTTCCACAACCTTGGCATTAAAGCAGGCTGGAGAAGTGTTTAAGGATAAACCACTCTTTACCTTCAAACAAGTAAGGACAATTATGAGGCGATTAGGCATCTGCAACATTTTGTACGGGCCTAACGTTTATAAGATATAAGCTCATAATCGATTCTTTGCTGCACTCAATTTTTAGTAAGTTTACGGAAATGATCGAATATTAAATTTTTATATTGTATTACAATACACAGTACACACCTATCAGTAGCTGTTCGATACATTCGGGTTGCATCCAATGCGCATAATACGGCTTAAATTACGAAAATCATTTAAACAAAAATTAATCAAAAACCGGGTCGAACCATGAAAAATTTATCTATTTTATATTATTGATAGCTCATTCTCAGTGGTATGGATGGGCAGGGCGGGCATTAGGTCCAAAGAAATTACGACCATATGAGTCGTGGAATGGTGAGTGCCAACTAGATTGGCACCACCATATTAATTACTACGACCGAGTAGCCACTACACTACAGTTAATACGTCCACAAGATTATTGAAAATGTTGTTCAACATTTTCAATAATCTTGTGGAATTAATTAATTAATCTTGTTTAAGTTCAAACTTAAACAAGATTCTACTTAAAACGAATATGCTGCGGCTTTTGTTTTCGTGTATTTTATTTACTTGTTCAATATTTTCATCGAGAGAATTTTTTCATCCAGTATACAAATCAATAAGTTAAAAAGCCTACAGGGCAAGTATGTAGTGATAATAAAACGACATAGCTCTCGCATTCTTCACAATTTTTGTTGTTTATCGGAAATGATATATTAAAACCGAGTTAATATTAATTACGTTTCTGGAATCAATGCTGGTTGGTACGCTTCGCCTTGTCCTTGTGAGAATGACTTTAGTTCAGCATTTATTAATGTCGAAAGTTTAGTTTGCTTTGTTGTATCAATTTACAAATTTATTTCCTTCCAGGTTGGACTGATATGTGAGCGAATGGTGAGAGAACGTGAACATGAACTTCGAGAGATGTACGAACAAGCACTTACGACAAAATTAGCAGAGCAGTACGATACCTTTGTCAAATTTACCTACGACCAACTCCAAAAACGATTCGAAACCTCTTCCGCCCCATCATATCTATCATAAGGCCGCAGTCGCGTATTACGTAAATAAGTAAACACTAATATTTGTGATTGGGACCATGGACCGAGCCGTGGCGAACATGAAGCTGAAGATGAGGTGCAACATGAATTTCACAGCAGTGTTGCCCTGTCCGTCATCTAACTCACTTTACTAAATTAAATTACCTAAAAACTTGACAGTTATAGTCGAATATGAATTAGATAAATACTATTCCGCTTTCATAACTTTTCATGTCATAATTGAACTTTACGCAAATATTCCTTTTGATTTTACACCGATAATTATGAAAGTTCATGGAGAAACTAATTGGTATGTTATCTGGAATTGAACGTTTGGGTAACTTAATCACGGATTGCGTAATATTTGAAGGCGGCCTATTTGTGTACTATATTGTAAGGAGTTAGAGGAACTTGGGATTTAGGTTTGTATTAGGCAATATTGGTCACCGTAACCCAGTGTTGGTATTTCTAAATTATAAATGTGTATGATCAGCTTCCGGTTGGTTTTAATCTCAAACCTAATTTTGTGTAGTCTGTTATTATTCTTATATTGTAGCCATTCAGTTTTCTTACATCTTCCCGTTCCCCATTATTATTTGTATCAAAGCATTCTTCCTACGTTTTTTTTTGTTCAATATTGAAAACTACTTTGTTTTGTATAGAATGTATTTTGTTTCAATTGGTTAACCATACTTCTCTTGTCTCCACTCTCCAATACATGTTAGTTCCATGAAATGATAGCGGAGTTATTAATTCGGAACAAAGTGCTTACAAATAATCATCCATTGTATCAACACATGCATTTTTGATAATAGTAAAATCTTAAGAATTGCATCGCGAACGTATTTAGTATTAACCTTTATTGAGTGAAGCAATATAAATACATAAATTAACTATACTAAACAATTATTTACTACCTATTACTTCTACCTACCTAGATCGTCACGAAATTAATTACATTTGGGGCATGGGTTGGTGAAAAATTTACAAAAGTAAAGAATTGTTGGTTTTGAACCTAATTTCTAACTTAACGATACAGCATACCGTTGAGTATTAAAGTCAATTGGAGATCAAAGCTTAAAAAAAATATTTGTCAAATCTAAAAAAAAATGCATTTTACAAAAGTTCAGGAAGCAAATTGAGCAAAAAATTATAAAACTAGCCAAAACCGTAAATAATGGAAACTGACGTGCCTTTTTTGGCTTGAATAATTCAATATTTGTTTTTAATATTTTTCCATATTATTTACGTTAATTATTAACGTGAATAATATGCAAAATGGAAAATGGCACAAATGCTTCAGCATTTTCTGTGCGATTCGGAATGCCCGAAGTTGTAAAGCAAAATCAAAAGCGCTTTTAACAAAACATTGTTGAGATTGCAAGTGGCCAAGTGCTGCAGACAAAGTCTTTTGAGTTAAACCTTCTCCAGCATTTGATGTCTTCTGGAGTCAGTGAGTGGACTAGAAATTGGTTCTGGATGAAACAAGACGAGTGTACCAGGTTGCCTCTCTTAGGCCAGTCTACTAAAGCGCTTTCAATTCCGCTTAGCCTTAGTCCAAGTGCAGCGTTGCCCACCAAGCCAGTAACAAATACGTCTTCTAGGTGAAACAGCGGAGTGCCCAGACTTCTGGAATAAATCTTCTGGAGAGCTTTGGTGCCAAGGACGTAGGCCGGCCCGCCAATGAAATCTGGGTATATTTCTTTTGGCCACACCTCAATTGGAACAAACCACTTCCCATACGGCGGGAATACGGTACGCACTGGCTTCTTGCCCGTGTAGTAATGCCCTGCCACAAGGAGATCCGCCTCAGCATTAGCAGCCGAAAGGCTGTTCAGGTACTCAAATAGTTTGAGCAGATTCAAGTGAACGTCGTCGTCAACCTTGACTAGGAACTTTAGATGTGAGCAGTTGGCTTGGATCCACTTAAACATTCGAAGAACTTTGACGGTCATGTTCAAATAACTGTCCAGAAGATTGTCAATCACCAGGTCACCATGGACTTCAGCTTCCTCTTCTAGTTTCCGCTGTTAAAGAAAAAACCTGGTTTTATAGAGGAATTAATTTGGTTCAACAAACGAGCAAAAGATTCGCCAGGGAGCCATTTCCCCCTTTGTAAACGTGTTGCTGTTAGCCCCACCCAAACCCTGTATTCGTCAAGTTAGTTTTCAGTTTTCAATTAATTAAACGCCACAACCTTAAAAATCTATTACCAAAGCCGACACAAATGAAAGGAACAATCGAATAGGGATTTTTTAAAATTTTAGTAGGTTTACTAATTACTACCTGTGTGTTAGCATTTTTTGAGACGCCAGCGAAGAACAAGAGTGAATTATTTCGCGTAGGATGTCCATGCCATTGATGCTTATTGAACTCATTCACAGCAGTCTTGAGATTGGCTCGAATGGCTTCCCGAGCAAGCCAGTTCCCCGGAGAGGAAATCACAACGAATAGAACATAGGTATCCTGTCCTTCTCTCTGTAAATATAAAAACTTTTTTTTTCAGTTTGGCTTGCATCAATTAATTCCACATAATAATCAATTGTAATCAAACCTGACAGTGCTCAGGCGTAGGCTGAAAAATAGCCGTGTTCTTGTGAGGAAGAACTAGGTGAGAAGCGTTGGAACCTTTGGGTCCCATAGCACGCTGAATCGCATCTGTGGCTAGATCCTCGCCGCTTATGTCCAGTGACGATGGTATCACCTCGAGTCGTAATGGAATTAAGTAGCAGAGACAGACAAGAAAATTGAAGCACATCAAATATGGCAACAACCTCCTGCGGCCATAGTTGCATAACTTCATTCCTAGAACAGAGAAACAGTTCCTCGAATTATTAAAGTAGTGGTTTAGGGCTTGTTAATTAGTTTGAACATAAACGCTTAGCTTACCTTTACTTTGGAATAGGAAATTATGTGAGATGATATAATAGTAATTAAATAATCCTTCCCAATTCTTATTGCTAGTCAACTTCGGCCATTAAGTAACTTTTGTTGCGGAGTCTGAAAATAATAAATAGACAAACCGTTTGAAGTTAGCCAATAATTGTTATCAAATTATTAATCAATAAGAACGCTCAATATCAGACCAATTTCGCTGGTCAGTGTACAATGGTTCCGGTTTTTACAGTTAAGAATTATTTTGTATTTTACGTTTCCTAGTACGATTTTTAAGGAGATTGGTAGCGTTGCGTGCTTCGTCTTTAGAACTTTCAACGCGGTCAGCAGATTAAATCCCAACCACAAATGATTTCCTCGACATTTCCACAAATGTAAGAATTATCATGAACCAAGTTAAGTATAAATATTCCGAAATGTCTAGTAACAGTCTGATGGAAGCTAGAATATATGCGTTTACAAACATATTTAAATGGTAGTAATTATTAGTTTTAATTTCGAAATAACATGGACAATACGTCAGAAGCAGGCACAGAGTTTTTGAGAAATTAGAAATTTGAGGAGAAAGCACGCGCCTGTTTTCTTATACCATTTTCTTCCCAATTTCGCCTTATAACTTTATAAGCGTTATTTGAACAGAGGACTCAATTTTCTTGAAATGAAGAGAAAGCTGAAAATAAATTATTTGGAAAATGAAGCAGGCGTTTTCCCCTTGAAATCAATTTTTCTTTTCTCTTATTTTCCACGTTTTCACTACAATCAATTCTTCGTCAAATATTCAAGTAAATCACACCCTTCCAAGAACCTCACTAAATAAGCCACTTTATGCAATTGTCTATTGTATCAAACGTGTGAGATTTAAGAATAAAATAAAAACAAGGTTCAATAATCAAAGATTCGGCACAAACCAACGAGAACGAATCTTCCATAAACCTAATATCTAGTGGCATGAGTTTATGTAATTTGGTTTGGGTTAATAAAAGTAAAAGTTAGGTACCGTTAAAAACTTACTTATTTAATGCGTGTAGCGTGTGTGCCTACGCTGCATTACTGCACTTTAAGGTTAATGAAAGCGCGAAACCACTTTGAACAAGGGAAGCATTTTAGTAGGACACCATTTGACAAATTAGATAATTGGTCACTGATCAACTGATCCAATTAAGAGAAGTTAGAATTTAGTTAGAAACGGAGAAACGAGTGATACAACCAAAATGACATTTTGCCTACTCCTCAAACCATCAAAATAAATTGGTTCATCCCACATGCTCAATGCTCGCTCACTATACGTCTGTGATGGCTTATAATCAGCCGAAGTCTCTTCATCACAGATGGAATTTGGCTCCAAATTCTAGCCCTTGCTGCTGTGATCACAGAACTTGAACTTCTGATCTTAAACAATGATTATGAAGCTATAGGCAGTCAATATCAGTACGCTTCAGCACTTTTAAAGTGAATGCTGAGCTGAAAGAAAGGAGCTTTTCCATTTCTTCGTGACAAAGCGCTTTCTCATTGCAGTGTTTTGGTTCCGATGAAGTGCTGATCAGCATATGAGATTCATTCAACGTCCAAGATTATCCTTAGCCAGAGGCCATTCTCATGGTGCAAAGACACCATAGTAAGCGGAAAATGAAAGAAATTAAATCATTAGCGTTTAGCAGGGTCGGGAGGGATGGAGATGATATCCATTCTCGAAGGAACATTTGCGTGTCTAACAAGTCTAAATGCTCCCTCCCCTCTATTTTCACTTCATTTCCAATCACCAGTTCGTGTGACAATAATTTTGAATTAGACACGAATAGGGCTCACGAATAGGGCTCACGAAGCCTCTATTAAACTGACATTTTGAATATTCATGTAGAATTTAACACCTTCAATTCGATTAATTTCATTGACGGAACTTACGAGATTTATTGGAGATTGCTGCACTGCAATGGGTGTCGTAGTTAAATGGGTTTACTTTTTGACGATCACTCCGGCAAAGCAGGAGCGTAGAATTCGGGAATGAAAGAGTTTCGAAGATGCCCGTCTTCTTCCAGAAACTTTATGGAGTCGTCAGTGCTGGATAGAGAACCTTTGATACAAGAGTCAGGATGGGACAATTTTGCCTCTGAAGGAAGACAAGAATGAGCGCAAGCATATAACGGAGCAGTATAAAATATTGACAAGTTCTATTCGAGAACCCAAGGCAGGACGTTGTGTGCTGCTGGAGAATTATCGAGTTGACGACTCCTTCCTTCTACTTTCCACCTTCCTAAGAATAGTAAGTAAGCAAAGGATGAGCGAAACATTTGGAAATAAGTGTCTCAACATGGACAATCCTTGGAGTGAATTATTAAGCGTCCATAGGAAAGGATACTGGATAAATACTTGTAGTGCTATCGAGTGATAAGGTGAGACCGGCTAATTAGTCCTAAATTTATGCCCTCCTTCAGCCTCTTTTGAGAAATGATCTTTTCTCGTGATCTTCTTAAAAATCTCTTGGCAGGAAAGTACGGCCTACGCAAAAACGGATTTACTCTAATAGTCTACGCTTCAAAATATTGTTCACTGCTTATCAATTTTACATCATTACATTACATTAGCAATTCCTTATTTTGTAGCTTACTCACTCGCTCGTCTTAATCGATATCCGATTTATACTTCTCAGCTCAATTGCATTATTGCATTTGATCCAATTGATCCTGGCAGGGCAAGTGAGTGAGAGGACAGTATGGAATCGACATTTTTACATGAACAGTAGAACGGTTATTTTAAATTGAGTTCTTATCCTGAATACCTTTTAAGTTTTGGTTTAGATTGGTGAATCCGAAGATAGACCCCCACGAGTAATGCACTGGAATGCCGTGTAAAAGCGTTAATCAGCCTTATTTAATTAGTTAAGAGATCCTCGTGGATTCCTAAATCCCGACTTCTGCTGAGAAACTCCGTGAAAGAGAAAGGGATCCCCGAATTCGGACTTTTGAATTTCATCTCAAAGACGGATCAAGATTTTCGACGAGATCTCGGATGCTGCGACTTGCCGATCAGCACGTGCGACGTGCCATGTATTCAACCCTTGAAACACCCATGCGCAATAGAGAAATCAAGCATTCTCAAAGTAATTATCATCTACTGCGGCACTTTCTTCCTCATTCCGCGTTCCGTTAATTGACTTTAACTTGTTTGTGCACTGTAACAGTGCTACACTAGCACAATTCCTAATGTTTTACAGTAACACACTACTAAACTTAAATCAGACTGTGATTTTATATTTACTGTGACATATCGTTTTCGGTATTTAAATTCATCGCTCATAGTGGTACAAATTATTGAAAAAAAAAAAATCAAAAGCTCAATGAATACGAAAATAGGAGAAAAAATTACATTAATAAATTAGGAAAATATAAATAACCCAACGATTTGCCTCTACTTTTATTTGCAGCTTCCTTGGTAAGACCTTTTTTAGTGTATAGAAATTAAAAAATAATTATGCTTCAGCCTCATTGGAGCCAACATGGCGAATAAAGGGGAACCATTACAACCAGCGAATACGCGAAGACCCCTAGAGCCGTCTAATCAGGGACAGGCGGCGAATCCGTGAAAACATGCTTTGAATGTAGGACACTGATTTTGGGTCACGTTGTTCCAGGAACTAAAATAGTGAAATACAACGTTCATTAAATTGAAAATGACTTGTAATCGATTCAATACGCACCTCTAATGTCTCCTTGATACTCTTTTCGAGGGTTTCCTCAAGAAAGTAGGCCACATCATTCTGAAGATTTGCCGTTGGCTGTTTAACCTTTGACACGGGTCGGCGTTCCGTCTCCGTCGGGAATGGTGATCGAATATATACATCCAAATGGTAGAAGACGAGAGTCAGGCCAATTTCGCAAATGAGTGTCAAATTACTCAGTTGCTCTCCTGACCCTTCTCGGCCCTCAAATCTTGGAATTCGATGAGCAGCTAAATGAACAAGACGAAGAATGTCCCCCACAGTAACTCCTTGTCTACTGGCCTCTGGCGGAAGTTCCTTGTAATTCAAACACGAGATGAGAACCGGGCGGCTGGGAACATACCTTTTGACCTCTCTTATAACACGTGGGTTATTCGAGTAGCCATGAAGGAAGTAGAGAAGATCCTTAGCTATTAGAGCTCGAGCCGATGTAAGCGCGTTTTTGCGACAAATTTCCTTGAGCGTCTCTACAATCTTGTCGTAGACATCATCATTCGGTAGAAATGAAGCTTCTGGAATCTTTTCCGGAAGTTTCGCTAAAAGTGATGTGAAGAGGGAGAGCACTTCTGGAACTTCCGCTTCGACATCTTTCTCCGACGGACAGCGACCCAAGAGACTTGCTACGGATTCCTTATTGACTTGAATGAAGCGCCAAATCTGCCAACAAATAATGATACGATTATTTATGAATTTCAAACAAACAAGAGGGTTTATCATGTTACCAAACATATATAAGTAAATAAATACCTGTGCCGCCACTTTGATGTTTATGGCCAAGCTAGCCTCCATGGAATGCATGAGGCTCCAAACTGAGACAAAAATTGTGTCGAGGTTGTCCGATTGCTGCGTTGCCGCAGTCTTAGCAATATGTGCGTCAATTGACACGTGGCCCTGTCCTTCATTAATCATGTTCATCGTTGTAGATTCCCAAAGCCTCAACCGCGCCGCCAGTTTAAAAGTATGCATATCTGTAAGGCGAGGTATTAGGTTATCCTCCTGCAGCAACAATGCCGCCTTCGGTCCCGTTCTAGAAAACTGATTGAGAATGTGCATTCGAGCACAAAAGATCAAAAGGGCCCGTAAATGAAGGGCATCTGATGGACACGAAAAGAGGTCCATCAAGCCCAAGTCATCGTCACTGGTGAGGCTAGCAATTAGATTTCGAACCATGCCTTTTGTTTGCATGTAGTTCATTATGGTGCTCTTAGCCACAAAGTTCGATGTAGCGCGAAAACCATTCAATTCCTCAAATTCATTTGTACTTGGGACGAAGTCGGCTGGTTTCTGAATAAAGCCCAAAAAAGTGTCATTATTCTTAAGTGTTTCCCAATTCCCAGGCGGAACATGTTGTTTGTCGCGAACATCTGTGGGCAGGACGGTAGAATTAAACGGCATTACTCCTTCAGGACGCTTCGGTGTCATCCCTACCATCGTGTTCTTCCAAGCTATTTGATATGAAAATCAGCTTAAATCAATATCGGAACAAGTTTTTCAATTAATTCAAAACATTAAACGAACCTGGAGTGTGAAGAACACGCTGCGTCTGATGACCCGCCGAAATCATAGAAACGTCTTCCCAGGGCATACCGTCGCCATCCGTCTCATCCCCATGAAAAGAAGCCTCCGATACAATTGATGTGGGATATGAGGAAATAGAAGTCCGCTGCTGACCCTTGCCTCCTCCAGAAGCCAAGGGTTGGGACGTATCAACATATGGAATGCGCCCACCAAAGCCACTTCGCATGCTCCAGTTGATGATTTCACCGAGTAAGTACATGGAACTGATCTTGCCTGTGTCTCCCGAATGAAGGCAGTCCTTACAAAGGGCATCAATTATCACAGCGAAATTTGTTCGACTCGTGATGCTCTTCTTCTGTTCTCTCATGATTTCCATAATGTTGAGAATACTTGGGTAGAGAAGGCCTCTTACGGGTACAGAGCCCTCTGTGGCAGTCCAAGTACACAGAGAAGTTAGAATGAGGTTAAGCATACTTTCACTCAAATCTTCCTTGAAAGTGCTCAATACTCCGCAGAGACTCAACACTGCTTCTGCTCCAAGGCGCAAAAAGGCCTCAGCACCACATTCTGTATTCGTAATTTTGTCAATCACCAGCCGTAAGATGCTCGTAACAAAGTCCATTCCCGCAACTTTCAATGTCGAAGGGGTCAGGATCAACACCTCTAAACATTGCTTCCAGCATTCAAACAGAAGAACTTTAGAGGCCTCCCTCCGCCTTATCTCGTTTCGGTTGGAAGCGAAACTCAAAAGCTCCTAAGGCAAAACTCTTTTAACATCATATTTATCACCAATAAAATCTGACATGCATCTTCATCAACTTCAAATAAATACCTTGGCTTCTGACATGACACTCTTCTTGAGCCTTAGCGCTGTAGTCTTCTCCAGCTTTCTCATTTGTTCATCAAATATTTTTTCCAACCGTTTTAAATCAATAACTTTAACCTTGTAGTCCCTGTCCAGATACTCGCATGAATTCATCGCCTGGTTCAAAATAATGTGTTTAAAATATCTACTAAAGTAAGGAGTGGAATAATCGTTTCTGAAAAATATAAGATATCTCACCCGTGTAACGTGTTCCTGCTCAAAAAATTCAAGGAGTGGAAGCTGTGTTGGCTCCAAAGTAAGTTCCACTTTTTCCAAAATGTTCAAAAACTTATGACTGTCTTTTGATACTAAAACATGACCCAGCGGGCCAATTTGCGGCGAGTTCTTCAAATCAATTGAAATACATTTCAAAAAAGAGCCAATATCCTTAATTTCCATCTCCGCACTAAAGAAGCAGTTCATGTAGTACTTCACGAAGAATTGTGTAGCTCTCAATTGTCGCAAGAGAGCATCGCGCAGGCGGTCATCCCGCAAGAGCGCCAATAGCGTCAAAAACACATCTGGTAGATCGTCGACATTCTCCAAAATATAATGCAAAATACTTCGTGATGGTCTCGATTTATCTATAAAAATGTCTCAACAGCTATAAATATACCGAATTATATTCCAACACCAGTTACCTGTCAACCAGTCCTCTCATTTCATGAATAAAATTTAGTCTGTGATTACTAACCGTCACGTTGCTGTTGGAAATCAACTTTCTTGTCAACTCCAAGGAGGAATAGTCCAATATTTGGTGATGGATGGGCAGCGGAACAGCGTAATAGTTTCAGGATGTTTTGTTTAACAATAATAGAGCACTCTGGATTTGCAAGGCATTGAGAGAATGTGTACTCCAGCATCAGAGCTTGCCTAGTATCGCTAGTTACAGCTGAATAGAGATGGCCCTCTATTTCTGAATGCTGTGTAAGGATGGCCGTTAGAATTTGAAGAGACAGTTCCTGATGTTTATCCGGATTGAATTTATCGATAAATCTGTAATTGAGTAAAATTATTAAAGCTTCAATTCTTTATCACAATTAAGTAAATTCGATAAATATTTATAAAACTATTGATATTCTGATAGTGTTGTAGCGTAGCTCACTTCAACAAGGCAATTAAGTACTCCGCTCTCCCAGTAACAATGTTTATGCTAAGGACGAGGTCATGGATCCCGTGTAGAACAGTACCCTAAATATCATGGAATATAGTAAAAATTCAACAACTTTAACATGAACTTCTAAAAACTTACACCAGCAAATTTGCCTGTCTTTTCCAGAAATGTGTCTTGGCGAATGAGCACTTCATGAATTAAATTTAGAACTTCCCAACTAGCTTGGTCTACAAACGGAATTTTGCCGGTAGACAATTCTCTGACCTTGGTGCAATCCACTAGAATGTTAAGGACCTAAAGAAATGATTAGTTTAGAAACAATTTAACATTCCTCTAATTACTCAAGTTCATTAGAAATTATTTCCAGGTAGTTTCCGCTTTAAGACTTACGGCCTTAAGTATTGGGCAATCTGAGAGGAATTGAACCATAAGCATGGGCACTTCGTCCAGAAGGCGAGAAAGAATGCTAATGGAAAGTGCAGTTGTTTCCCATCGCTCTGGAATACTCCGGTATGTACGAAAGGTCAATTTCATTAGCACTGCATCGCGGACGTATGAGACATGATTATCAAGTATTGCCGCTTCATTCTCGACAATATTTGGACAGCCACCCATTGACAATATATCCTTTAACACAAGATTACGGGCTGTTACGAGTGCATTCAAAAGCTGAAGAAAACCATTGCAAAGAATGTAGGACTCCAGCCGGGTCTCTCTTTCTTCAAGCTCGTCCTGACAAAAAGAACTGCTATAATTGCTCGAACAAGAATTCTTTAAATTTGTGATTCAGTCAAATACCCGAAAGTCACCTCCTCCAGGTTGGATAAGGTGTGCTGCATAAAATATTTCCCATAGACTGACAACAGTCTCTAAGGCTGGATTTTGTGTTGGTATCATTGCTCCAGCAACTTTCAGCATTTCAGCCCTAATTTCTCTGGGTAGGCTTCTTATATTAGCGCTAGCGAGAATCAGTTTAATCCAATGTCTCTTGGTATCCGCAAAATATTTCTTGACACCTTGCTCCTCACAAATAGTTTGAACCAGTTTTAAGTAAGCTACAATTCCGTTAACTTCGTAAGGGCGTAGTCCCACTTTGCTCGATTCCACAACTCCTTTACAATATGATGGGTCTCGTTCTAATACGAATTCAGAATTCCTTGGAAACTTGCCGAAGCTTGACAAGTACTTCGTAATGGACTCGAAGAAGTGTTCGAGAGATAAATTATGCCCATTTGACTTCAGCAATCCAAATACACCCGCTGGATAACTCCGTCCGAGACCAGTCATAAACTTGACATTACAGACAAACATGGGTGGAGAGTCATGGCAAAGTGATCGGGCAAACTTCGATAGAGAAATAGCCTGTCTGTTTGGACTGAAATATATTTCAGCTAATCCGAGCTCGTTGTCTAGATTATAGAAAGTTCCCATGCAGTCCAAAAGACTGTTATACTCCACTGAAAGTTGTGATGGACCTGGATCCTTCAGTCCCTGCTCCATGTAAAGTAGTATAGTTTTTGCTGAATCTTCAGATCGAATTTTCATGTCCTTCAGTTTCATAGGCATGTAGTTGATGAACTCAGTGAACAACTTGTGAAACCGGCGCATGATGTGTTCTTCCTCGGTTATTTCGGCCGATTCATTGGTGAATATTTCAACCTTTAGAAACGAAAATACATCTGTTTTGAATTCCAGCTCGTCTTCACCGAGGAGTTCGTTCGACGTTTCGAGGCCTTTTCCAATTGTGGGCCGTCCTTGATGCCCTTGTGTGGGTTGGTAATTTATGGTAACATCGGAAAGTAGTCGATAGACGGCAGTGTAATAGTTAAGGTTAAAAAATTCAAGAAGTTCTCTACATAGGAAGCTCCCTTTACTTTCCGCATCCAATAAGTATTTTCGGAATTCGAGCGCATATGTCTTATTGAAATTTTCGTTATTAATGTTGTTATCGAGGCCATACAGAACAGCACAAATGAGCAGAATATCTTCCTTGTAAAATTTCACATCTCGTTTTAGTTCAATATGTCTCAAGTATTCAAGAATTCTAAAAGGAAAAATATCGGAAGTCTTAAGCTTTGAAACTAACCTATGCAAATGGTAACGGTGGTTTTAAAATCAGTACCTTTGCGTATTTTTCCAAGTTAGCCGCTGTTGAGCAGCCAAGCAAAAAATGACCTGAGCCAACTCGATCCTTATCCCAGTCAAATACTTCAAAATTTCTGACCGATGCCTCCAGTCTCCGAGTGCCAAATTACTGTCCAAAACATCCATCTGTTTCTGAACTTCACATTTAGGGATCAAATCTGAATACAAAATATATTTTAAGTAAGGTTGAAAAGTGTACATCAACTTCAACACTGCACTGGGTTTGAAACTAAGCAATGAACAAGTAGAATGTACCCAAAATTTTGTCAACAAGATTATCGGAAATCAAATTGTCGAGAAAGGGTTTTATGATGTCAAGAACTTTATGGGAAAGGCGGGATCCCCATGTCAGGCCTGGTGAGAGTCGGAACATTGCATGTAGTGTTGAAAACAGTGCATGCCGGCCTTCGAAATACATGTTTACGGCAATTAATCCTCTTGCCCAGCAAGGGTAGTTTAGTATCTCTGCTTCGCCTACGAGAAGCAAACGAAAATTATACCTCCATTTCATTAATGAATTTCATTCCAAATGTAAATTAAATTTCAAATCTCGCAATCTAAATTGAAACGCAATTGTATTAAACAAAAATAAATCCGAACAGTCCTGAATTACCAGTTGCAATTAAGTCCAACGCTTGAAATTCATTGAAGTCCAGGATATCTGACAACAGCATAGTTTCGTTGACCCAATCACTGGGCAGAATTTGCTTTGTATCACATGCTTGTAGCGATATCGGCTCCTTTACGCCACTTTGAATATACTCTCGTTCCTTTTGATTCTTCGGCTTTACAAATACAAATCAGCGAAAAATATCAATGATTAGTATCGATAGTAATTACACTCCCTTGTCATCGCATACCTTGGTGGTGTACATTGTTCTGAAATTGCCACGATGCCGGTTGAGATACTGCAGCAAGTCGTCTAGACTCTCTGGCGATGGATCCTCAGCTGTCTTTTGGAAACCTTCCAAAAGCTGGATGAATGGAAGCCAACATTCTCCCGAACCGACAATCACGCCCGAAGTACTCATTCTTCCCTATTTTACCGGTTACCAAGTTTACCTGCTTACCAATTACCGACCGACTAATCGGGATCCGCTTTTAAAACAATTGTTGAGTTCATACACTGAGATCTTTAGCAGCTACTGCTTGATTGCAATTAAAAGGTGATTAATTAACTTTCAGCG